>VDFB02139198.1:0-14790 GCA_007258455.2 Sequoia sempervirens | reverse complement strand
TATAAAATAAACTTATCAAACAGAATCAACGCTGTTGAGAATTGTGTCTCAACCTTGCAAGCTTTTTCCAGAAAATTCTAGAATTTGTTTGTGGTAATTCTCCACATGTTTATGTGTTGGAAAAAGGTGTATGAGTTGTTAAAAAATGTGCCTTGTCCCTAGTAGAATATAGGAGGGATATTTTTAGAGTATAAACAACTCATTGTATAACTTTTGTGGGGGTCTAAACTAGAGGACAAAATTATGGACGAAAGTGCTATTTTAACTTGGTTGTTTTTCCATCTTGGAGTTACAAATGACAAGTGGGTAACATGTGGCATGGTTGTTTTTCCCATGGTTTTGGCCCATGGTTTTGTAAAACCACAAATGGTTTCCAGGTTGTAAATCACTATAGAAGGAGGGCTTGGGGAGGTGCTTGAATCATTGAGTTCAGTTTGCAAGACTGGGTGCTAGAAGGAGTCTCTCCGAGTCCGAGTTCGAGTTGTGGTGATGTGCTCCTATAAAAACTTGCATTGCAAGTGTATTGTAATCTTCTTGATTTGATAATATATTGTACGGGTTTTGGAG
This sequence comes from Sequoia sempervirens, assembly GCA_007258455.2. Lineage (NCBI taxonomy): Eukaryota > Viridiplantae > Streptophyta > Pinopsida > Cupressales > Cupressaceae > Sequoia > Sequoia sempervirens. The sequence goes on along the minus strand of VDFB02139198.1, from coordinate 14,223 downwards.
GGTGGGGTTTTTCTCCCGAAAGGGTTTCCCCACAGTAATTACTGTGTTATGTGTTTATTGTGATATTTCATTTATGCATGTTTATTTGTCCATTGAAATCTTTGTAATAGTTAGTTGAATTTTCATAATCGTCCTCTCAAGATTAGCGTAGGAAGCGATTCCGTGCACCTTTGCTTCCTTACAAGTGGTATCAAAGCCTGGCTAGTTTTGGTTCTATTTGTTGGGTATAGGGTTTTTTGAGCTAATCAAGGTTTAAGTGGGAGCTTGTGTAGAGGTTTTCATTTATGTATTGTAGGATTGCAAAGATGGCAAGCATATCAGGGAGGATTGATGTAGAAAATTTTTCTGGCACAAACTTTGAGATGCGGAAGCTGAAGATGGAAGATCTGTTAATTGATCGAGATCTATGTGATGCGGTGGATGAGAATACACTGAGGCCCGCAGATCCAACTTTAGCTGCACAATATGATGTGACTGATAGAAAAGCTAAAGGTCTCATTAGATTGTGTCTTGCAGATTCAATTCTGATTAATGTCCATGAAGAATTTACTGCGAAGAAGCTTTGGAAGAAGCTAAGTGAGATCTACCAAGCAAAATCACTTGTGAATAAGATTTTCTTGAGGAAGAATTTGTATTCCTTGAGAATGGAAGAAGGTGGACAAATTTATGAGCATCTTGAAACATTCAATATGTTGGTGACTCAATTGACCTCAGTTGGGGTTAAGATGGATGAAGAAGAAAGGTGCCAAACTTTGTTGTGTTCAAACTTTGTTGTGTTCATTGCCAGACTCATGGGACATCCTTGTCATGGCCATAGGGAGCACTTCAGTTGTCTTGAAGATGGAGGACATTGTTGGTTCTCTACTTTCTGAGGAGGTGAGAAGGAAGGTCTCTCTGAATGCCAAAGAGGCTTTGAGTGTTCGAGGAAGACCAAAAGAAAGAGGCAAGAATGAAAAGCAGCATGGCCGTTCTAAGTCCAAGAATAAGGGGAGATCAAAATCTCCTGGTAAGTCCAAGGCAATCTGCTAGAATTGTGGAAAACCTGGACACTTCCGAAAGGACTGCAAAGAGGAGAAGAAGAAGAAGAAGAAGAAGAAGCAAGATTTTGATTCTAAGTCTGAGAAGGAAGATGGAGATGCTTTCATCATAGCCTTGGCCACTCATAAAGGTGACAATGCATGGTTGATAGACTCAGGTGAATCTTTCCACATGACTCCTAATAGAAACTGGTTTAGTAAGTATGAAAATTTTGATGGTGGTAAGGTGTATTTGGGTGATAACTTTGTTCTTGATATTGTTGGTCGTGGAAATATTCATGTGAAATTTTTTGATGGTAGAATTAGAAGATTTGATGGTGTCTTGCATATCCCGGGACTAGCAAGAAATTTGTTATCTGTTAGCAAACTAATAGATGCGGGTGTGCTTGTACAGTTTTTTGAAGCAAGTGTGAAAATGGTGAGAGGTGCTATGGTAATAGCAAGAGGAAGCAGATTGGGTACATTGTACTAGCTTGATGCATGCACGGTTGAGTGCAATAGTACTTTTGATAAGATTGTGAAAATGACTACTTTGTTGGAGGAGAGGGTTTCTCTTTCAACAGATGGTCGTGGTTTTTGGGTACCCAAGGGTGCTCTATCTACTGAATCAAAGTTACCTATAGAGAAGACCATGTTATGGCACCAAAGACTCAGCCACATAGGTGAGAAGGGTCTATGGACCTTGAAAAATAAAAACCTTGTTGATGGGTTGAATGACTGCAATCTTGAGTTCAATTTTTGTGAGCATTGTATCTATGGTAAACAAAATTGTATCTAGTTTTACTCGAATTCTCATAAGTCTTCATGTATTTTGGATCATATCCATTCAGATGTATTTGGTCTAGTTGATGTTTCTTCTATTGGTAGATCAGTTTATTATGTTTCTTTTATTGATGATTTCAGTAGAACATGGGTTTATTTCCTTAGGAGTAAAGCTCAAGTTTTCAGTCATTTCAAAGAGTTTAAAGCAATGGTTGAGTTGCAGACTGGAAAAAAGATAAAGTTTTTGAGAACTAATAATGGTGGTGAATATTGCTCTAATGATTTTGACACATTTTGTAAAGATTATGGTATTAAAAGAGAGAAGATGACTCCGTATTCTCCATAGCAGAATGGAGTTGCAGAAAGAATGAACAGGACCTTGATGGAGAAGGCTAGGAGTATGCTGAGTGGAGCTGGACTGGAACAAAAGTTCTAGGCTGAAGTTGTTGCCACTGCCTGCTACCTGATAAATAGGTCTCCTACATCAGCTCTTGTTGATAAGATGCCAATGGAAGCGTGGTCGGGCCACAAGCCTTCACTTAGACATCTGAGAGTGTTTGGTTGTGAGGCATATGCTCATGTGCCAAAGGAGAATTAGACAAAATTGGACAAAAAAGTTTTCAAATGTATCTTCATTGGATATAGTTATGGTGTGAAAGGATACAAGCTTTGGGATCCTATTGCACAAAAGTTATTTTATTCTAGAAGTGTTATTTTTAGATAAACTAAGCCTTCTTCTATTATAGTGCAGCCAGAACAGATGGAAGAAAAGAAAGATGTGATTCAACTGCCTGCTACACCTGAGAAAGTTGAATCAAGGCCCTTAGAAAGACAAGATGTTGAGGAGAGCTCTACGAGTTCTGAATCATCAGAGGAAGAGGGAGAACCTGAACCTGAACTAGATCTTGTTCGAAGGTCTAGTAGACAGAGGAAAGCACTAGAAAGGTATGGATATTCTCCTAATGATTAGAGGTGTATATTTTCTTTGAATGCTAATATTGATGAACCGAGATATGTAGAAGAGGCTCTTGGTATGAATGATTCAGAGTCCTGGAAAATATCTATGGAAGAAGAGATGGCAGCTCTTAAGAAGAATGACACATGGGACCTTGTACCATTGCCTAAAGGATGGAAGCCTGTTGGTTGTAAATGGGTGTTCAAAAGGAAGATGGGTTCAAATGGAAGCATTGAGAAGTATAAAGCACGTTTGGTTACAAAAGGTTACTCCCAGGTTGTAGGAGTTGATTATGGTGAAATTTTTTCTCCTGTTGCAAAAATGACATCCATTCGATTTTTACTTTCTATTGCAGCTACTTATGATCTAAAGGTTGAGCAGATGGATGTGAAAAAAACTTTCCTTCATGGATATTTGGAGGAAGAAATTTATATGACACAGCCAAAGCACTTTGTGGTGAAAGGTAAAAGTCATTTGGTTTGTAAGTTGAAGAAATCCTTGTATGGTTTAAAACAAAGTCCTAGGATGTGGTACCAAAAATTTGATACATATGTTTTGAGTTTGGGATTTGTGCGATCTAAATCTGATCACTGTATATATTACAAGTTTGATGGTGATTATTTCCTGGTTATTGCCTTGTATGCCGATGACATGTTTATTGGCAAAGGAAAAGGTTTGATTGCAGAATTAAAATCTCAACTCTCAGCAAAGTTTGAAATGAAAGATTTTGGTACAGCAAGGCATATTCTGGGAATGGAGATTATAAGAGATAGGAAAAATAAAAAGCTTTGGCTAGGCCAGATTAAGTATGCTGGTACTATTCTGAGAAGATTCAATATGCGTATTCCAGACCATTGAGTGTTCTTGTTACTATGGGAACAAAGCTTTCTAGCTCACAGTGTCCTACATCCCCATTGGAGATGGAAGAGATGAGTCGAGTACCATATCAGAGTGTTGTTGGAATTATGATGTATGCTATGGTCTGTACAAGACTAGACATTGCCCAAGTAGTGGGAGTACTTTCCCATTACATGTCTAATACAGGAAGAGCACATTGGGATGCAGTATAAAGAGTTTTCAGATACTTGCGGGGTACCTCTGAGTACTCTATTTGTTTCCATGGAACAGGAAACGAGCATTCCTTGGATATTCAAGGCTACATGGATTCAGACTGGGCCGGTGATGTTGATAAAAGAAGATCCACCAGTGCATATGTGTTTACATTATTCGGTGGTGTAATCAATTGGATGAGCAAGTGATAAGCTGTGGTCGCTTTGTCCACTACAGAGGCAGAGTATATGGCAGCTACTCATGCCTGCAAGGAAGCCATCTGGCTAAAGAGATTGTGTTCAAATATAGAATTCAAATAGGGTGCAGTAACAATTTATATTGATAGTTAGAGTGCAATCTACCTAGCAAAGAACCCGACATTTCATGCCAGGACCAAGCACATTGATGTACAATATCATTTTTTGAGAGATATGGTCGAGGACGGCAAGGTGAAGCTGGAGAAGGTGGAGACTTTGGTGAATGTTGATGATGCATTAACTAAGCCCGTGAGCACAGAGAAATTCAAATGGTGTTCAGAGTCTATGGGGCTCTCGGCCCCTAGCAATTAAGTCCATGACACTTTGGATCCCTTGACTCTTGCAAAGTGTTCGACAAGTGGGAGAATGTTGAGAATTGTGTCTCAACCTTGCAAGCTTTTTCCAGAAAATTCTAGAATTTGTTTGTGGTAATTCTCCACATGTTTATGTGTTGGAAAAAGGTGTATGAGTTGTTAAAAAATGTGCCTTGTCCCTAGTAGAATATAGGAGGGCTATTTTTAGAGTATAAACAACTCATTGTATAACTTTTATGGGGGTCTAAACTAGAGGACAAAATTATGGACGAAAATGCTATTTTAACTTGGTTTTTTTTCCATCTTGGAGTTACAAATGACAAGTGGGTAACATGTGGCATGGTTGTTTTGCCCATGGTTTTGGCCCATGGTTTTGTAAAACCACAAATGGTTTCCAGGTTGTAGATCACTATAAAAGGAGGGCTTCGGGAGGTGTTTGAATCATCGAGTTCAATTTGCAAGATTGGATGCTAGAAGGAGTCTCTATGAGTCTGAGTTCGAGTTGTGGTGATGCGCTCATGTAAGAACTTGCATTACAAGTGTATTGTAATCTTCTTGATTTGATAATACATTGTACGGGTTTTGGAGGGTGGGGTTTTTCTCCCGAAAGGGTTTCCCCACGGTAATTACTATGTTATGTGTTTATTGTGATATTTCATTTATGAAATCTCTGTAATAGTTAGTTGAATTTGCATAATCATCCTCTCAAGATTAGCATAGGAAGCGATTCCGCACACCTTTGCTTCCTTACAAACACCGGAGATAAATCACTCATTCAGCATCAAAACAAATTAAAAAAGAATAGAGACATAACCCATTTACACTATAAAATAGAGGCAAGCGGTGAGGAAGCTAGAGGGGCTACGCCCAGAATGGAAGATAGATAATCTTATCAACTATTGTAGTTGTATTGTTCTATTTAGTACACAATTGAATGGTAATCCCAATACATATCATACACTCAACGTAGGCAGTGACCAGAGGAAAGGTGAGCCAACCAAACCCTATGCGCAACAACAATGACTAACTCATAGGGGTAAGGAGAAAATTCGGTAGGAGTAAATTGACTGCATGCAATGAAATTGCAATAACTACAGATTCTAACAAAAATCTGAAGACAAACGGTGAAGGAAGGATGCACCAGGATTCAATGAATAAGCTTCAAAATATTTCAAACAAAAGCAAATGGGAGGTGTAACTCATTGTAATATCAAGAAATATAATGCTTGCAGAATAAGCACAAACTAGATTTACTAAAAAGGCTAAGAAATTTCCAAGAAAATATACTCAGTGGGTGTACAAGCCGACATGCCATGGAAAACAAAAATTGCAAAATATGCACAAATCGGTTTACAAAGAAAACAAACTTTTAAAATCTACAACAAATGCATTTGTTAATAAATATACAAGAAATGTTTTGTTACCAAACAACATCGACATTCATGCATTTGTTTAAAAAATAGAGACATAATTTAGAAAATAATGGAATCTGGATTCAATCGATGGGCACGACTAAAGATTCGATGTCGAGCTTCAAATTCTCAACTTGCAGCTCCAATCTTCCCCACAAAATCAACAGTATTTGCAATTTTCACAGGAAAATTACTTTCTATAGCCAACAAATGTAAAATCTCCAAAACAAGAAAATATTCACTGGAACAAAACAAGGATCTTTCAAGATTTAATTCCAATCCCCTTTTCTTTTTCAAAAATAACCAATTTTACTAACTGTTTTTGAGTGCACATTGCTGCATGCAAACCTTTTTATTTAATCATTTTATTTTATATTCATTATTCACTATAGTTATTTATATATTTATTTTATATTTATTCAACAAGACATATTCTAATTTATTTAAACTTAATAATCACTTTTTAATATTTTATTTATTAACTTCAACTTTACATTATAATTTATTTGATCATAACTATAATTATATATAAGCATTTATTTTAACTTATCAAATAAACCTTTATAACTTAATAATTCTATTTTAATGCGACTATTAATCAGAAAAACTTATCAAACAAATTTAAATCAAACGGACTAAATACCAATCAATACCTAACCAAAAAGTGAAGTCAAAAAGCAAGACCACAACAACACTGACGATGCTGACAAGGTGTGAAAATCGGATACTCATCCTCTTCAAGGATGATGGTTGAAGTAGGGGACCAAGTGTTATCTCCAATCAACTGACCCATTGGGTTTTGAGGCATGCTCATACTTGTCAATTCAGGTGGATTCGATGCCTAGTACCTCCAACCCGCAACACACAAAATGGTCGTGCATATACACATATACATATAATTAGGCACATCATGAAAGGAAATCACAACGTCGCAAGGCACTCACAAATGAGTGATGTGACACTGTCCCCTTCACCCAAACACATGAATAAGACATCACCAAATAATTGCATCAACTCATATAACAACCAAGATAAAATCAGTCACAAAATAATCACACCATAGTCATGATAAACTAATCACATAATGCTCATGATCAACTAAAACCATATACAAATCATATCTGTGCATAAAACTCAATAATAGAAATGTCATCACAGTCATCAATGTAACAATAAGTCCAACATCAAACAATGTGCCATAATGTCTTATCTCAAAACAAAACAACTGCCAGTCTATCAAAGAAAAGTATGAGGGACGCTACAGTAATTGAAGAGGAATGATTGGTGGAGAAATTGAGATTTTATTCTTGATTATGTATGGTCATAATACACAAACTTCTAAAGAAATTAACCTTATCTGTGTTTAATGGAGAATGTGTGTGTCAATCAAGGTTGAAGAGAAGAAATTATTATGTCTATAATGTGGTAACAACTCACATTTCACAAAAGATTTCCCCAAGGATCAACCCCAAAAATAAAAATAAACATGGGTTTAAAAGACTGAGTTAGTTTTTGACCTAGTCCAATTACCCACTACGGTTGAATTAGATCTGTAGACACTAAAAATTGTCCTAGGCCTGTGACCCTTAATTTCTTTATATTTCGTTCATCTTCATTTCTCATAATTAAACAATGTTAATTATTTAATTATTTTGTAAAGTCATATGTCCTCTATTAATTAAATAAATTTAATTATTTAATTAAGTCATTCTTACCTTTATTCTTCCTTGATTAATTAAATAAATATTATTTAATTAATTTCTATGACACTTTCAACTATAATTAAATAATCGCTTTAATTATTTAATTATTCCTTAACTTTTTCTCTCTAATATTAAATAAATCTTTATTTATTTAATTTAATCCCAAAATCTTGAATGTTGAATGGAAATCATTTAATTCAAAAATATTTATCCGTATCATATTCCTCTATAATTAAATAATCTCTTTGTTATCTAATTAGTCATTAATCACTTAAGTCTATATAAAATTTGATCATTCGGTTATTTAGTGAGATAATGTCCGATTTTCTCTAACAAACAATCTTTTTGTGTTGATCACTTCATTATCTAGCCAAGATCAGATAGTTTTATCAATGTCAATCTTATCTTCTACATGCAATCCTTATCCCTCTTTGTCTCAACCAATCTCCATCATTGATTAAATTACTTTTTAATTTAATCTCCACCATTCATGCTTTATTACTTACACTAATTAAACCCTAACCCTATTGCTTGTGACATCTTTTAATCTTAATCATCGATTAATTATCTCTCAATCTCATCTTGTCATTCGAAAATTACTTCTTCTATAAAATGGCTTTATCTCTACCATTTTTACCTCTCCTGAAATCTGATGAGTTTTGGAAGCAACTTTAGAAATCTTCAATATTTTGCGAATATCATTTCATGAGGCCATATTTGCATACTTAATTAAAATATGAGGGAAAGTACTATACTACAATGAAATGGAGAAGGGTAATGGAGATGAATCATGGAATTGCATGTGTGTTCGGTGAGATCTTTCATTTATGCATGTTTTATCTTCCATTTTTCTTCATTATTAGATTGGGTTTAATTTGATTTATGCTTTGTATTGCTAATCCTAGAATTTTCCTTGTGCTATATCTGGTGAACTCAACGTGAAGGAGAAATTTTCTACAAATTTCATACAATTTTTTGTCTTTTGCAAGTTTTATGTACGATTCGATGCAATCGCCAAGACAGAGTGACACATCCTCTAGTATTTTTTGCCACAACTGCCAACAACACGAGCCACATCTATTGTATCGCACTACAATTGCCATCTCATTAGCCGCAATTGATATTTCTACAACACATCTGATCCATCTCGTGCACCGCATTTGTCATTTTGCGACATAACTACTTGGCTTTGGGTTTTTTTTTAATTTCTGTAAGTAATTTTTCGTTTCTTGCATTTTTTATTTAGTAGGTTAGGATTTTCTAATTATTAATGATATGTTGACATCGTGTGGAAAGAGAAATTTAATGTTTATTTTGAAGCTTCGGTTGGCTACTTGTAAACATTTCCCGATCTTTGTGCGAACACTTAAGTGGCCCCTTTTATGAAATTAAGATCCTCTTAAGTTATTATTATACTCCTATTTTCTAAGAGAAAAATCCCCAAGGCCCATGGGAAATGAATGATGATTATTTGAGTTTCAACTTGGTTTCATTTCGAAAAAGGGACATTACATTGTACAAGATTTTTTTAACAACAAAATAATTGAATCCACCTATTTGGGACTATAAAATAAAAATAGATGAATTAATCTATTTTCAATTATAGGTTGTTTTAATCTAGAATCTGATAGAAAGATAAAGCATAATACATTGAAAGACACAAAAAATATTATAAAATAAAGACTAAAATAGGTTGCCCATAAAAAATAAGAAAGAGGAAAAATGAAAAGATAACATACAGATGATTCATTTGAGGTTTTTTATAAGATCTCATTTAATTATGTCAAATGGATTTAGAAGGGACAAAGCATATTTTATTGACTAAAATTTTGAGGTAGGTTATCCATCGTCATTGTATGCATCGCCTTCTCTCAGAATTTGTTTCTACAATGCATCAAGCCTAGTATTGATTGGGGATGCACTTAAGGTGGATAAAAACTCATCAAATTCTTTATGTATGCTTGGAAGCATAGAACTGAAAATATATTTCTAGATTTAAGTCAAAGAAACAATTAAAGTAGCATGCCAACTTGTCTTGGCTAATGAAGCAAAACAAAAAGCTGATGAAGAACAAAGGATTCATATGGAAAGGACAAAGCAAGAGGAAGAAATTTAGTGGGTGATGCAACAAGAGGAGAAATTTGAATGTGTGAAGGAATTATGGAAGAGTAAGCATAAGGATAGGGATGATGATGATGAGGTTGGTCAGTCCGAGAAGAAGAAAAGAAGAAAAAGAAGAAGGATAAGGACCACAAGGCTTATGATTCTTATATGGAGGGACCTAATGTTGCCATAGAAGATGAGGCAAATTATATGAGTGATAAGGCACAAGATGATGTAGAAAATTCCCAAGATCTTCTTGCAGTTGTAGGTCTAGAAGACTCTGGCGATGGTGAGACAAATTCTCCAATTTCAACAAAATCACGAAGGAGACATGCATACTCTGATTCTGAAGATGATGAACCATTGTAGAAACAGAGTCCAAGAGAAGATGATCCATATGATGATGATGTCTAGGCTTCTTGAGCTTTAACCAAACCTAGCTCCTATTTTCCAAGAGAAAAATCCCCAACACCCATGGGAAATGAATGTTAAGCATTTGAGTTTCAATAGATTCCAAGGGAAGATGATGCATACAATGACAATGGATAGGCTACCTCAAAATTTTAGTCAAGAAAACATGTTTTGTCCCTTCCAAATCCATTTGACATAGTTAAATGAGATCTTATCAAAAACCTCAAATGAATCATTTGTATGTTATCTTTTCATTTTTCCTCTTGTTTTTTATGGGCAACCTAGATGTTAGTCTTTATTTTAGAACATTTTTTGTGTCCTTTAATTTATTATGCTTTATCTTTCTATCAAATTATAGATTAAAAGAACCTATAATTGAAAATAGATTAATTCATCTATTTTTATTTTATAGTCCCAAATAGGTGAATTAAATTATTTTTTGTTAAACAAATCTTGTACAATGTAATGTCCCCTTTTCAAAATGAAACCAAGGTGAAACTCAAATGCTCATCATTCATTTCCCATGGGCCTTGGGGATTTTTCTCTTGGAAAATAGGATCTAGGTTTGGTTAAAGCTTAGGAAGCCTAGACATCATCATCATATGGATCATCTTCTCTTGGACTTTGTTTCTGCAATGGTTCACCACCTTCAGAATCAAAGTATGCATGTCTCCTTCATGATTTTGTTGAAACTGGAGAATTTTTCTAGCCATCATCAGAGTCTTCTAGACTTGCAGTTGCAAGGATATCTTGGGCATTTGCTACATCATCTTGTGCCTTATCACTCATATAATTTTCCTCATCATCCATTTCAACATTAGGTTCCTCCATATAAGAATCATAAGCCTTGTGGTCCTTATCATTCTTCTTTGTCTTATTTAACTTCTTTTGTTTCTTCTCAGACTGACCAACCTCATCATCCTCATCATCCCCATCCTCATGCTTACTCTTCCATAATTCCTTCACACATTCAAATTGCTCCACGTTGCATCACCCACTGAAGCTATTCCTCCTTCTTTCTCCTTTCCATCTGAATCCTTCATTCTTCATCAACTTTTCATTTTGCTTCATCAACCAAGACAAGTTGGTGTGCTACTTTAATTATTTATTTTTCTTTAAGCCAGTCATTTGTTTTCAATTCCATGTTGCTAAGAATACATAAAGCATTTGATGAGTTTCTATCCACCTAAAGTGCATCCCCAATAAATTCTAGGCTTGGTGCATTGTATAAATAGATTCCAAGAGAAGATGATGCTTACAATGACGATGGATAAGCTACCTCAAAATTTTAGTCAATCAAATATGCTTTGTCCCTTCCAAATCCATTTGACATAGTTAAATGAGATCTTATCAAAAACCTCAAATGAATCATTTGTATGTTATCTTTCCATTTTTCCTCTTTCTTATTTTTTATGGGCAACTTAAATTTTAGTCTTTATTTTAGAACATTATCTATGTCCTTCAATGCATTATGATTTATCTTTATATCAGATTCTAGATTAAAAGAAATTATAATTGAAAATATATTAATTCATCTATTTTTATTTTATAGTCCCAAATAGGTGGATTAAATTATGATGTTAAAAAAATCTTGTACAATGTAATGTCCCCTTTTCAAAATGAAACCAAGTTGAAACTCAAATCCTCATTATTCATTTCCCATGGGCCTTGGAGATTTTTGTTTTGGAAAATAGGAGCTAGGTTTGGTTAAAGCCTAGGAAGCCTAGACATCATCATCATATAGATCATCTTCTCTCAAACTCTTTTTGTCCAATGGTTCATCATCTTCAGAATCAGAGTATGTATGTCTCTTTCGTGATTTTGTTGAAACTGGAGAATTTGTCTCACCATCATCAGGTTCTTCTAGACCTATAGCTGCAAGAAGATGTTCAGAATTTTTTACATCATCTTGCGCCTTATCACTCATATAATTTTCCTCACCTTCCATGGAAACATCAGGTTCCTCCATATAAGAATCATAATCCTTGTGGTCCTTTTCCTTCTTTTGTTTCTTCTTAGATTGACTAGCCTCATCATCATCATCATCCTTGTCCTTACACTTACTCTACCATAATTTCTTCACACATTCAAATTGCTCCTCTTGTTGCATCACCCAAAAAAATTCTTCCTCTTGCTTTATCCTTTCCATCTAAATCCTGTGTTCTTCATCAATTTTTCATTTTGCTTCATCAACCAAGACAAGTTGGCGTGCTACTTTAATTGTTTCTTTTGCTTTAAGCCAGTCATCTATTTCCAGTTCCATGTTTCCAAGCATATGTAAAACATTTGATGAGTTTTTATCCACCTTAAGTGCATCCCCAATCAATTCTAAGCTTAGTTGGATCTCATTCCAAGCCTAAGCTATGGCTACAAGATGTAGATATGCATCTACATAATCAGGAACTTGAAAAATTTTAGCCTGTATAAAATATTTTCTTTTCCAATATCATGTAGTTATTCACAACCTAGCAAGATTAAATAGTGTTGTGACTATATCCCATGGTAGCTCAAGTGAAACACCACCTTCTTCTAGTCGATGGAATAATTCCATATCCTTAAAGCACACAAAAAACACTACAAAATTAGGACTAGGGATTTTATTTATGAATTCAACCCAAATTCCATTTCCTAATGCCTCCATAAAAGTTTGTTGAGCCAACTCTAGTTCATCATGCTCAAAATGAAGAGCCCCAATGTTGTTTAACAATTCAATGGGATGTACTTCTTCTCTACTCTTCTTGAGAAGAGACTTTGTTGTCTCAAGAGAATCTATGGCTGCACTAGGGTTTGTCGATATTAATAACTCAACCATCTTGATAAATGCATGGGCATCACATGGATTTATGCAAGTTACCTTTCTTAAAATTTCCAAATCCTTCTCTGCCTACCCTTGTTGAGCATATATATGGTCTACAAATTTTAAGCTATCACAATTCTTAGGGTGGACCTCCAAAACCTTTTCAAAATTTCAAAGAGAACTTTTAAGATCTCCTAGCTTCAATTGAACATGTCCACAAAATCCTGTGGCCTTTGGATTTCCTTGACTGATGCCATGTAGTAGTAGCCATTGGTGTCATAATCACCTTTACTATGATAAGATCATGCAATATTATAATATGAATGAGATTTCATGAGAGGATGGGGTGATCCCACAATAGTGGTTTACAATTTTTGGCCAAACTGTACACTGACTTTTTTTCTTTTAACTAAACATTCAAATTCGAGCACCTATAGCGGTTAAACCGTGAGGAATTTGAAGATGGTGAAAATTAGAGTCTTGTCACAATTTTTCTATAGATTCTAAAAATATTTTTTTCAAAATTTTTGGAATCAGATTACACTTATTTTTCCATCTCCCAAGAAAATTGGTTTTTTTCAAAAAATAGCATTTTTAAAAAGTGACACACACCGTATAACGCATAACTTTTTCTCCTTGAAAGATAAAATTCTAATTTTTTCGAATTTAGATTTGTAACTCCAATATCTAGTGCTTCCACTTGGTTAGATATTTATTATTGAATATTTTTTCTTTAATCAAGTTTCAAAGTCAAATAAATTACAATTTAGACATAACGCAACCGTATAACGCATAACTTTTACTATATGTATCAAAATTATTTTCTTTTATTTTTGTTGGATCAAGGACTCCAATACCTAGTGTACTCATATTTTTTTAAATTTTTTTTTGATAATCTTCTATTTTTCCACGTGTGCATAACAAAGAGTTTTCTTTTCGGTGAAAAACCTATATTTAATAAAACTTAAAAAATAAATAGATAATATAATAAAAACATATTAAAATTATATTTGTTGGATAGCTCATTTTGAGGGCAACCTGATACCAGTTGAGTTTTTGAGATCTCCATTTTCATTCTCAAATCGAGCTTCGAAGTGAAAAATTCTGAACAATTTTGGTCCCTGAGAGGATGTAGGTGGAAATAAGTGGGTTCGGTCAAACAAAAAAATAATATTCAGTTGAATGGGGCTTCGACCGAACCATGGTTCAACCGAACCCATTTAACATACAATAAAAAAATAGATTTGAAAGGGGTTTGGTTGAACATTCTAAACATGTTCGGTCGAACCACATCTATTAAAAATTAATTTTTAATATTAATATAAATATAAATGATATTCGTTTTAAATTATGACTTGAGAGAGAGATATGGAGGGAGTGGGAGAGAAAGGGAGAGTGGGGGTAGGAGGGAGATACTGAGAG
>VDFB02139197.1:0-34008 GCA_007258455.2 Sequoia sempervirens | reverse complement strand
TTTGACAACATTGCTATCCGAATCCTTAATACTATCATTGACCTTAGCCAATCTGATGACCTTTTATCCTTAATGCATCCTGAACTTATCGACTGGGAACCAACTAAACCTATCAATATTCCTATCTTTGTGAATGATGATGCTATCATAAATTTCCTTTGTTGTGATGATCTTGACACAAGTTCTAATCATAATTCTCATAATGATTCTTTGGGTCAAGAGGGTGTCAAATCTTTTAGTTACAAAATTGAAAACAAGAATAAAGGATCTAATGGTGAAAACCATTTAATGGTAGCATTAGATCTCGAAAAAGTAAAAATAAAGAACACATATGATGGTGAAAACCTCTCTGAGGCACCAAAAGATGGGACATTTGACACCCTTCCAGAACAATATCATGAAAGATCATCAGTATTGGTGGAGCCTAGACAACCTATCAATATTGGCACAACAGAAAAAGCAAAGACTCTACATCTGGCAGCATCTATGACTGAACAAGAAAATCCTGAATTCACCAAGTTCTTAAAGAAAGACACATTAACTTTGCTTGGTCTTACTCTGATATACTAGGTTTAGACCCAAATCTTCTAATGCATCATTTATCTCTACCATCTGGGATAAAACCTATGAAATAAAAACTAAGGAAAATGCATCTGCATATCACCTTGATGGTAAAGGCCAAGCTAAAAAAGTTGTTAGATGCATGATTCATCAAATCTATTGATTATGATGAGTGAATTTCTAATGTTGTACCTATTTCTAAATCAGATAATAGTATCAGAATATGTACTGACTTCACAGATCTCAATAAGGCATGTCCAAAGAACGATTTTCCTATGCCAAACATTGACATTATTATCGACTTAACAAAAGGACATGCCATGTTATCACTAATGGATGGATTCTCAGGGTATAATCAAATCAAAATAGCACCAGAGGATCAAGAGAAAACAACATTGACATGTCCATGGGGAAAATTCTATTGGAATGTCATGCCTTTTGGTTTGAAAAACGTGGGTGCCACATATCAACTTGCAATGACCACCATTTTCCATGACATGATACATACTTTTATGGAAGATTACATGGATGATATATTAGCAAAGTCATATACCAGAGGACATCTGGAGATCTTGGGAAAAATATTTACTAGACTAGAGAAGTTCAATGTTAGATTAAATCTTAAAAAATGTGTTCAACATTACATCAACAAAGCTTCTAGGGTACATAGTTTTAGAGAATGGTATCGAAGTGGATCCTGCCAAGGTCAAGGCTATAATGGAAATGCCACCACTAAAGAATATTAGTCAACTACAATCTCTACAAGGCATGCTATAATCTATCATGAGGTTTATCTCCCAATTAGCAGATAAAAGTCATCCCTTCAATCACTTGCTACATAAGAATGTCTCTTTCAAATGGTATCAAGGATGTGAAACAAATTTTAATCAAATAAATAAATATTTGATGTCACCCCCCATATTGATGCCACCTACAGAAGATGGACCCTTATTACTATACATTGCAACAACTGAGATTTCTTTGGGAGCTTTATTAGCACAGGAAGATCCTGAGGGAAGGGAACAGGCTGTCTATTACATCAGCAGGACTTTGAATAGTTATGAGATAAATTACACCTTCATAAAAAAAGCTTGTTTGGTGGTGGTATTTACTACTCAGTAGTTGTAGCATTACATGTTAACCCATACAGTCAAACTCATAGAGAAGATTGATCTGTTAAAGTATTTACTCAGCAAGCCGGCTCTAATAGGAAGACTAGCCAAGTGGGTCATGATCTTGAGTGAATTTGATATCTAGCATGTGGATCGAAGATCCATCAAGGGTCAAGTGATAGCTGATCAGTTAGTTGAAGCTCCATTACCAGATGATCATTCAATGAACATTGAATTTCCTAGTGCGAACATTCTTACTGTGACAACACAACAATGGAGGCTTTATTTTGATGAGTCCTACACACAACGTGGGTCAGGTGTGGGAATTCTATTTGTTGCACTTCAAGGACATACCATCCCAAAGTCCTATGGACTCATGTTTCCATGCACAAATAATGTAGCGGAATACAAGGCATTAATTATTGGCATCAAAGTGGTAGTTGAATGGAAAATCATAGAGCTACAAGTGTATGGAGATTCACAACTAGTCATTTATCAGGTAAATGATGAATATCAAACAAAATATGAGTTGTTGATGCCATATAAAAAAATGGTGGATGATCTCAAAAAGTACTTTGTGGATATCAAGTTTGAATAGATTCCCTAGGAAAAAAATAAAGCTACAGATGCTATGGCAATGATTGCTTCTCTCTTACAGTTGCTAGAAAAGTGAGGTTGTTATGAGTTTATGGTGGAACAAGTGTCTAGCCCTGCTTAAGATAATACATAATCTCAAACCATATGCCAATTAGTTGGCATTGAATCCTCAATTTATGGAAATACCTACACTTACCTAAAAGACAATATCCTTCCTCCCGATCTTTCCAGAAACCAGAAACGTAACTTCATTCACCAAACCGTACAACATAACTTAATTGCTAACATAATTTACCATCAAGGTCTAGATGGTACTCTCCTTCAGTGTCTAGAACATAACGAGTCTGAGACAATTTTACATGAGGTTCATGAAGGTATTTTTGGAACTCATTCAAGCAGACTAACCCTAGCAAAGAAACTCCTCCGTTTGGGGTATTACTAGCCGAACATGGAGAAGGAGTCTTTTTAGTTTATTAAGAACTACAAAAAATGTCAAATACATGGTAACCTAATCCATGCACCAACACAAGAATTGCAACCGTTCACTTAAACATGGCCCTTTTGTTAGTGGGGACTAGACCTGGTAGGAAAGATTAATTCTTCTTCATCCAATGGACACAAATTTATAATCACAACAACATGGTACTTTACAAAGTGGATAGAAGCAGTTCCCTTAACAACAATCATAGGGTAAAACATAGAAAATTTCAGGTTGGTGATTTAGTCCTAAAAGAAAACCCTCAAAATCAACAAGACAAAGAAAAGAAAGGGAAGTTTGAACCTAACTGGCTAGGTCCCTTTGTTATCATATTAGTCTATGGATCTGGAGCCTATTAGCTATCTACACTTGAAGGGGATTTGTTTGATGAACCTATCAACAATATCCATCTCAAGAAATTCTATACCTGAATCATCTAGTGCATGGTTGAAATGGTCACCTTGATGAAAACCTAGAAAATAGGAGTCATAGTGATAGAAAAGAGAAAATACAAAAAAAATAAAAGGAAAAAAGGAAAAAGACAAAAAATTATAAACTCACGGAAAAGTGTACTGCAACACACATAGTGAAAACTCTAGAAACAAGCACCTTTGCATTTAAACTAGCTTTTCCATCTATTGGAGACATGTCTTGATCTTTCACTTTCGCCATCATTCTATTTATCATTTGATAGAAGGACTTCTTGTACATATCCTGGCAACGTGGTCGTGTCTCACCCTAGCTTGGGGGAAAAATCCTAAACTAACTGGGGGCAATAAACTTGAGCTTAAACAAATAGACAAACAACAATATGACAATGTAGCAAACACAATGATCATAGGGAAACTCAACATTGAACATATATCAAACATCAGAACATTTCCAGAAATCAACCATCCACATCAAAACAGTTGAAATCATATCAAACCAAACAATTGTAGATGTATGATACTCTTTTGAATAATGATTTTATTGCTTTCAAATTGAATGTTCAAATGTTGTACTTTGATTTTTGTTATCATTTCTTTGGAGAAAATCAATGATGTATTGGACTAGAGAAGCTAGGAAGGAGAATGGTATTTTATTTGTCTACTGTCTATGAATTGATCATTATTTTTGTGTGAATTGTCATGAGATGTGCTCTCCAAAGTATCATTGATGACATTCAGAATTCACATATTAAAATGATTGATTCTTTTTTGTTTACACAAGAAATGCTCAGATAATCTCAGTTTAATTATACCTAGATGCTTGTGTTAACTTGAAATATCAAAAATCATGAAAGTAGTACTCAGTTCATCATTGGTCTACATTATACCATTGATGCTTGTACTCACTTTCAACATTTTAAAAGGCTCAATGATGAGAAAAATCATGATAAATGGACTATTAAGATGAGACTACTTGCATATAGATTTACATGGTAAAATTAGATTGCATTCATGTTAGTTTTTCATCTATAGAGTATTTTGTTACAAAAGCTGGTGAAGGATTCAAAAATGATGTTATCTTTTCTCATTAATGGATTGAGTATACTTGGCATTAACAAAAACAACATCATTATCATGTAATTGCATAATAATTTCCATTACATACATTAGAAAGCATTTATCATTTCATTTCATCATTCATATATCATCTAAAAAAAATATCAAAACACTTCATCTATATAGCTGCATTTTCATGAACATTATCATAATCATACATCACACATTAGAAGTATCATCATATTAATCATTCATTCATCCATTCATTTGCATCATCTAACCACATTTGAAATTTCAAAAATACAAAAATGCATCATATTTCATTTACATCATTATGTCATATATCATTAAAGTAACACATCCAAAATCATGCATATAGTTACATTACCATATCATTTATATATATCCATTATCATACAACTGTCATCATGCATCCATACATCATTAATATAAGCATTATCACGTATAACATCATATATAAATCATAACATGTCATCATGATCATAAATTTGCATACATAACATCATAATATAAATCATCCCATGGAATATAGAATAAAAAATTAAATGCATCCATCATAGAACCATATAGAACACATATAGATCGATCAAACCATTGCATATCAGATAGATTTCAAAAATCATAATGTCAAGTATACAATGATGTCTGAAATGTAAAGAGATACAACATCAAAAATGGTTGTGAATCAAAAAACTAGAGTATACATCATGTCTCAAATATATCATGGAATCTAATCATGGAGCTATGTGGTGCTAGCTCCAGACGGTGCAGGCATATCTGGACCAGTTCCTCCCCTACTAGACATACCAAGATCTCTTAGATCTCTCTGTGGAGGCTATCTCACACCCGCGCTAATAGTCTTGGACTGGTTCCTGCCTGATCGAGACTGGGAATAACTAACTCTCTACTTGGAGGGAACTGCATCATGGTACCATCCTCTATAATACTCTTCCTCTCTACCCACATGGAGAACCTCTCTCATGTAATCATCCACAGAGGTACCATCATCTAATCTCTGTAATCTCTCAACTATCACATGTTGCTACCCTATAGCCTGTCTAGTTGCATCTCTCTCGACTGTCAAAGAGATAATCTATGTCTGGGTATCTGACAACTATGCCTGTACTTGAGCAAGAGTTTGTGCATGGGCCTGTACATGTGACTGCATCTAAGTCTGTGTCTGCACTAGTAACCCCCAAGCCTAAATCAGTTGACCCTGTAATGTTTGTACATACACTTGTAAACTCACAATCTAAGTCTGTTGATGTTGTGAAGGTACCCCAATATGCACACGCTACTCTGTGGGAGCTATCTATGATCGCCTCTTATGAGGCACCATGAAGACTCTGACACCCGATCCTAATCCACCTACTCCACCTAATCCACCTGCTCCACCTGATCCACCTCCACCACCATCTCCTCCACCACATTCACCTCCATCTCCACCATCTCCAGCTCCCTCCTAATCACTACTACTCTCCTCGTGACCACTGCTATCCACATCCTCCTCCTCCTCACCACCCTCCTCTCTCCTCCATCGGGGACCATGTGCAACAACAACCTCCTCCTCACCAGGTAGTGGCACTGGCTCATCAGGAACAAAAATCTATGGAAAAGGATGTAGGGCCAGGTACTCTACATAACTTAATGTGACATGTGGCTCAATAATCTCAAGACGAATCTCCCAAACCAAAAGTTGTAAGGCTAGGTACTCCTAAACTACATAATCATATGAAAGGTAGGGTCCCCACTCAATAGAATCAATCTGATGTCGGGTGTAATGTGCAACACCCTGGGGCATGCCCTATACAATGCCATATTGTCTGAGAACCCTCTTGAATAAAAATATCTTGATCAAAAAATGAGTCATACCAATCATGAACATAGACTGACAGAGATATGGCATCTTTGTATCATCGTCATCCCAGTGCTGAAAAAACTAGATAAGGCCGCCATGTAATAGCCTCTACATCATCCAAGAATCTCCTCCAATGCTCCAACTTACCTAGTCTAGGATGAGTAAGTCAACCTGTGTATATATGCATGTACGGCCTCATGGCGGGTCACTGTCTCACCATCACTAAACGTGTAACAACTATATGCTCCCACGCCCAGACTTGAAGTAATGTAACCCCAACAGACAAACTACAAGCTCAGAAATAGACAACTTGATGCAAATCATGGTAAAGATGAGCAAGCATACACATTCCTTATGCATATCTAGTACCATGAATAATCATACTCTCCAAAACATGACCCCAACCAACAAAAAGTCCCTTTGACCTATGATCAGGACAAAGGAACCCTCCAATGAAACCAACAAGAACCGATGGTAGGGTAGCATAGGAATCCACCATCTCTCGCCATGGAATTTCATATCCACAAATCGTATCATCCTGAAATACTCTGTATAGAGCATCAGTCCTGCCCTGCTCTGAAGAATCATAAACTACAACATCTCCAACAATGAGTAGCCTCAAAATCCACCATACATCCTTAGGAGTGATTGTCATCTCGTTAGTAGGAAGGTGGAAGGTATTATGCTCGCTATGCCACCTCTCTGCTAGGGCTGTCAGGAGACCTTGATTAATCCTAATCTAGGGCATAGATAAAAGAGAGGATAAACCACAACATTTGATGACTATTGTTTCAGGTTGCACTAGTTGTGGTATCAAATTGAATGTCCTAGGAAACCGCTCTCAAATCTATAATTTCACAAATGACTCCTATCATCACGTAACATTAAAAGTCAGTAATCATTACAAATTTCTCAAAAATCAATCAACCTATCAAATCTAATTAGCTCTGGTTAGATTTTGGTCAAATCTCATGAGGAACTATCAATTGTACCTTACCTATCATTAGGTCAATCATCAAATCTAAAAATTGTACCTCACCTATCATGAAGTCAATTAATCAAATCAACCTTTCCTATCATGAGGTTTATCAATCAAATGATAATTATTCCTCACCTATCATGAGGTTAATTATCATCAATCATCAAACCTCTCCTATCATGACGATTGATCATCATCTAATCTGTTGGGATCATCAATCAACATCAACTAAATGGCTGACGTGATAAAAAATCATCAAAATCAAGGACAAAATTGACAAATTACATCATTCTGACTTAGATGCACTAAAACAATATTTTGATGCACCAAAACATTCATTGCACCATTAAAACATCTCAATGCACTAAAATAGGAGGACAATGCGCTAGATCATTGGATGTGCCATTTCAGGAAGTCAAAGTGCCATTTCAGCAAATCAATGCACTATATCATTGGATGCACCAATTCAGGGGGTCAATGCACTAAACTATCAAGTCTATGACCTAATTAATTCATGTGCTACTTTTAGCCTACATGGATGCACTACAATATCTAACATATGCACTATTATTTCATCCCATCAATGGACTAAAACAGATAACCGATGCACTAAAATAGAAGTTTCGTTTCATCATGCCTATAGATACGCTTAAAAGAAACTAAACATTTAAAAATGAAATAAAAATGCGAAAAACAAAAAATGCAAAATGAGGAGGTCTGCACACACTGAGGTCTATAGGTGGTCGGTGGTTGTGTTGACACACGTGTTTGAAATGTTTAGCATGGTAGGGGATTAAATTTTTCTCCCAATAGCTACAAAATCACTATCTCAAATTTAAAATGCACAAATGAATTCAAAACCAACCGTTTTAGCTTTTTAATAAATTAAGGGGGTATTTTGGTAGGATTTATTTAATTTATTTTCTAAGGAGCTTAATTCAAAATTCATCATAAGGAAAAAAAATTTCACAAATATTTGTTGGGAGATAAATCTCTGCTTCATCAAATCTTCATAACATTATCAAATTATCACAAAAATCCAAAAAAATTGAAAAAATCCGAAAAAAATCCAAAAAAAAAAAATTCACCAATTTATCTCCGAAGTATATATATCCATCACTCAGCAAAATCAAGATCCGTATCAAAAAAAAAAATTGCTAGTACTAATACAATAGTAATTTTTCTTTTTGAAGCAATGTGTAAACACATCACTCAAAGAGGGGAAAAATGTATACACCTAAAAATGGTCTAGATAATCCACTAATTAACACACCATTTTGATTAATTAACCTTTAAGTTAACATGCCTTTTGTCTTGTCTCCAATAATTTAAATTTTTGAATGATTCCTTTGTACATATTTCGGTGTCCTAGGGTAAATCATTGGAGCATCTTCTTCTCTTTCATTTTGTTCATTCTGCTTTTTCTACTTATTTTATCTTTTTCTTCCATAATTTCTTCTATTCTTGCACAACCATGTTTACCAGACACATATCTATCAATATCAATAGATTTATTCACTGTTTCATCAACCTTCACATTTGATTTTTCTACAATTTTCCTTAATCTTTTACTAAAACATCTATATGCCTTTCTTTTACTAGAGTATCCAAGAAATATTCCTTCATCACTTTTGGCATCAAAATTTCCCAAAGTTTCCTCATCTCTTTTGATATAGCATTTTCTTCTGCATACCTTGAAATATTTAACTATAGGAATTCTTTCATGCCATAGCTCATAGGGATTCTTTTTACTATTTTATCTTGCATGTACTTTATTGAATACATATACAATAGTGTGAATGGCTTCTTTCTAGTAGAATTCTAGTAACTGCTTGATCACATTGATTCAGCGCTTCTTGAACTATTCTATTTTTCCTTTCAACAACTCCATTTTGGCTTCGAGGGGTTCTTAGAGCAAATAACTATCTCTTTATTCCATGCACTTCACAAAACATATTAAACTCATGGGAGGTGAATTCTCCACCTCTTTCACCAACTAGACTTCGCACTCTCATGGGACCACAAAGATTTGTATGAACCATATCTAGTAATCCAGTAGTAGATTGTTCTCTTTATCTGTAATGATTTCTTGTTTGCTTCCCGAACTAGCAATTCCTTCAAATGGAATTTATAGGCTTTGTAATTCTTGGTAGATCTCTCATGGCATGAATAGTATTGATCCTTGCCAAGTTATCAAAATTGATGTGACACATTCTCATGTACCATAACCAACTATCATTTATCTAAGTCATAAAAAATTGTCCATCAACACCTTTAACTTAATAAATATTCCCTTCAAATTTATTTCTTGTAGCAATCAATGTTTTAGATCCTTTATGGATCTCACATTTCTCATCCTTAAACACAACATTATATCCTTTTCTGTACATCTAACCAATTCTCAACAACTTATGTCATAAACCCTAGCATAATAAATATCACTCCAGAGATGATTCTTTCCTTAAAAACTTACTGAACTTATCCCACATATTTTAGCACTAGTATCATCTCCAAACATAACCAAACCTCCATCATATTTCTCAAGTTTCACAAACTTACTCTTGTCACCAGTCATGTGATGTGTGCAACCACTATCAACTACCCAAAAATTATTTTTATGTTTAGCATGTAGGGTAGAGATAACTATACCTTCATTTCTCTCCTTCTCCTTCTCTGAAAGAATTTCCTTTGATTATTTTTTTGAATTAGTAAAAGTAGTTTCATGCTTAATCACCAAGAAAAAATAATTCATTGTCATCTAGATCTTCATATTCTAAATATTCATCTGAAATACTAGCATTCTCATTAACATAGTATGCTCTATTAATCTTCTTTCCTTTCCTTTCTTTCTCATATCTTTGTTTATTCCTTTTATCTCTTTCTGGACACTTTGCAACATAGTGACCAATTTCCTCCACACAACTAAAGCACTTAGGGAAATTTTAGCATCGTGATTTTACCAAAGCCTTTTGGTGTAGGAGCAACTTAGGAACATTAGATAGCTTAGGAAACATTACATAGCATTAGGAAACTTGGGAAGCCCAAGATGAAATTTTGAGAGATTGTCACAAGTTTTAAGGTCATGCCTAATTCACATTTAATCTTTGAATTAGAGTGTTTCTTAGTTGTTTAGGAGTGATCAGGAGGGAGTTTGTAACTCATGTTTCATTGTTATTTAGGAGTTAGCAATAATTGGCAAAGGTGGCAAAATGGGACATTTTGCACCTTTTGCCACTTGATTATGAAAATGTCCGATCCAAGGGATTGATAACTACTTTGGAGAGGAGTTATAAGGTGTTGCTCGAACTGAGAGCAAGGTTGGTTGGTTGGAAAACTTTGTATCATTTTTGAGTTTGCAGATTACATGGAAAAGTAATGAAGTTCTTGCAATTTTCTAGTTTTTAGTTCTTATTACTATGTTAATGGAGGGTTCCGGGCATTTCAGAGATATGTGTGGCACGTGTGGTATTCATTTTATAAGATTTGTGTAGTCATTAGAGGTGTTGTTTCATCGTTTCCTAGCTTTGTTCTTAGTAGGTTTTGCTTCTTTTCATTGCTGATCAGTCTAGTTGGCTGGTAATCATGGAGTCTTAGACCTCTATCTTCCACTATACCTAGAGTATAGTCTGTGGGGAAAGAGGCTAAGCTCCATGCCTGTATATAGAATAGGTTTAGGAGTTTGTAGGAGGCAAGGTTTCATGGAAAAGGTCTTCTCCTAGGCGAGCTTGACTGTGCCCGGCTAGGAAAGGCAGTGAAACAAACACTAACACAGCAGGGGTGACCATTCCCTGGCAACCCAAGTTGTGTGGTAGTTGTAGGAGGCCTTATAAAGGCTTGGTAGGAAGCAAGAGATCTCACCAATCCATTTGGTGGTTGAAATAAGCAAACAATTCACTGTGAGGTCAAGAAATGACCTAAAAAGCCCTAATTCCTACAAAAAGAGGGTTACACCTGTGTACGGCCTGTGAAGGCCTATAACCTCAAAAATATTGGAGAGGTAGGAAAATGAACTAGGGTCCCTTTCAAAAGTTTGTGATGTTCTTTAGAAGAATAGGAGTTTAATCCTACTTTCTCGGGTTAGGAGGCCTAATTGGGGCTCAAGGGTTAGTAGCCCTTCTTAAACCCTAGAATAGGGTTTGGAGTGAGCGATGGAGAATTGGTGATTGGGGAATGATAAAGAACCCTAGAGAGATGGTTTTGAAGCCATGAAAGTTATCACACACCCCTGCATCAAGTTAGTGGAGCTTGGAGTTTTAGTTATCCTTTAGGAAGATTAAGGGCTAAGGAGAGATTGGTAGAGAGAGCACCAAGATTGGCTTGTTTAGGGAAATGAAGATGATAGTAGGGTTGGCCAGGAGAGCCAGGGGTGCCTAACAAGCATTAGGGCCTATAGGTTGAGAAGGTGGAGAGTGACACCAAAGGGATTGCCAAGGTGAGACCCAAAGCATGGGATAATGAGTGTCTCATCCAACCCTACCCTATCAAATTGGTGTCAAAGCAAGTAAAAGATTTGGGAAGAATCTTGTATGTCTGAGGTCGAGTCTAGTGATTCTTCCATCATGGTGAAAAATGTAGAGTTGGCCAAGATGGTTGAAGAGCAGGAGGAAGACAATAAACAATTGAGGGAAAGAATAGCCCAACTTGAGCAAGCAGTGAGGAGTGCACAATTTGAAGGAAGGATACCAAAGGAAGAAGAGGTTGCAGAGGAAGAAAAGACCCCTGAACCTGACCCTAATTTGAAAGAAGAGCCTTTCTTTAAGGCATTGAAAGCTTTGAGTGGAAAAGCACTTCAAGGCATACCACTATTTAGTGGAAAAATGGAAGCCGATGAATAAGGATTGGGTAGAGGGAATGTAAAACCATTTTGAATGTGATGGAGTCACTGAAGCATAGAAGGTAAAGTGGCAAAATCAAGACTAAGAGGTTCTACCTTGACATGGTGGAAGTTCATCAAGATAGAGAGGGAAAAGGAAGGCAAGCAACCTATTTCAACTTGGAAAGGAATGGTTTCCAAAGTGAGGGAAGCATACATGCCAGATGATTATGAGATTTAGTTACACAAGAAAAGATAGAGCTTGAGACAAAGGGACCAAGATGTGAACACTTATACTAAGGAGTTCCAAAAAAATTGTATGAGGTCTAATGTGACAGAGGATGAGAGTCTCAAGGTGGCTAGATACCTTAACGGTTTGAAGTGGAACATTCAAGAGGAGATGACTCTTCTAAGTCCCAAGACAGTACACCAATGCTATCAATTGGCCATAAAGATTGAGGAAAGAAGCAAGAGGAAGCAAGACCAGGCTTCTAAAGGTAGAGGAAAAGGCAGAGATCAAAGAGATCAAAGAGGGCAGTGAGGTGGCTACCAAGGTAGAGGCAATGACCAAAGAAACCAAGGAGAGTTTAAAACCAAAGATCATGGCAATGAAACACCTTCTAGAGGAGGGTATAATAGAGGTAGAGGACCTCAAGGAGGTTCAAATAGAGGAAGAGGAGCAGGCAGGAGCAATTCATACTTTGCAAACATGAAATGCTACCATTGTGGTCAAGTAGGTCATCCTGCTTATAGGTGCCCGAAGAAAGCATCTTCATCAAGCATTGAGAAGAGAGTGACTTATGCACAAGAGGACACCATGAGTCCTAAGTCATTTGAGATCAGTCATATTGAATCTAAGGTAGGAGAGAATCTGATGTTCAATAGAGTTTTGATTAGACAACCGATCAAGGAAGAACCAAAACAGAGGAGAGCTCTATTTAGAGTAAGGTGCAAGATACTTGGTAAAGTATGCAAGGTTATAGTAGATTCAGGTTCAACAAACAATATTATCTCAGAGGAGGCAATAATGAAACTAAAATTGGAGAAGATACCCCACACTAACCCCTTCTACAAGGTCACGGCTAAAACAAAGGGAAAGTGTTCTAGTGAATGAGAAAGCAATCTGGCGGAGTTTTCATTGAGGGTACAAGGACAAGTTAGTTTCCAGGATGTTTTACCCACGGATGCATGCCATCTAATATTGGGTAGATCTCATGGCAATATGATAGAGGTGTCATATATGATGGGAAAGAGAACACCATTTCTTTCAAGAAGGATGGGAAGACTTTTAAGTTGCAGTCACTGTCAGAAGAAGAAGGACAGTCAAAGACACCAAACATCATGTTGAGTAGTGGGAAGGAGTTCCTTAACAACCTACATAAAGGGGGTGAAGGATATGTGATTGTGTTACACCCTAAAGAAGAAGACAAGGCTGACAAGACAGTCATACTCGGAGCAGTCCTAAAGTTGTTGGATCAGTTCAAGGACATTGTCAGTGATGGTACACCTACAAATTTACCTCCAAAGAGAGCCATTAGTCATCAAATTGACTTCATACCTGGAGCTTCATTACCAAACAAAGAAACATACAAGCTTACACCAGATCAGAACCTAGAAGTAGCTAGGCAAGTGCAGGAGTTGTTGGATCAAGGATTGATTCAAAAGAGCCACCCCCATGTGTAGTGTACCAGTTGGTTTTAGAAACAAAGAAAGGTTAAGTGGAGATTATACATTGATTCTAGAGCAATAACAGATCACCATTAGGTATATAGGTTCCCCATTCAGGAATTGAAGACTTAATGGATTGTCTTGAAGGAGCCTAGTACTTCACCAAGTTGGATCTCAAGAGTGGATACCATCATCAAAATCAAGGATGAAGATGAGGAAAACAACTTTTAAGACAAAATGATGGGTTGTAATGAGTGGAGAGTAACGCCATTTGGCCTCTCTATCGTTCCTAGCATTCATGAGGCTCATGAATGAAGTGCTTAAAGAATTTATAGGATATTTGTGGTAGTGTATCTTGGATGACATCCTCATATATAGCAAGACAATAGAAGAACATTTAAAACATGTGGATTTGGTCCTTAAAAGGTTGCAAGAGGAGAAGTTGGCAATCAATCTACAGAAGTGTGAGTTCTTTAAGCAAGAGCTTGTATATTTGGGTTTTGTAGTGTCCAAAGGATCATTGAAGATGGATCCAACCAAGGTGGAAGCCATCCTAAATTGGCCTACACCAACCACAGGGACATAGGTAAGAAGTTTTCATGGATTGGCTCAATTCTATAGAAAATTTTATAAGAAATCCTTTAGTGGTATATGTGCACAGTCCTGACAAGGGTGGCTTTAAAACTAAGTTTATGGACTCAAGAAGTTGGAGAAAGGGTTTGAGAAACTAAAACAAGAGGTGGAAACTCAACCAATTCTCTTATTACCTAGATTTGACAAATTGTTCACTGTTGAATGTGATGCAAGTGGAGTGGCAATAGGAGGAGTGCTAAGTCAAGAGGGCAGCCCATAGCCTCCTTTTTAGTGAGAAGCCCAATGAAGCAAAGAAGCATTCAACCCATGACTTTAGAACTTTATGCTTTGGTTCAGTCACTTAGGAAATGGAGGCATTACCTTCTACCCAAGGAGTTTTTAGTCTTTACTGACAATCAGGAACTTAGTTTTATCAACACTCAAGAGAAGTTGAGTAATAGGCATTTGAAATGGATGGAATAACATCCAAGCTCTTACCTTCACCATCAAGCACAAGAAGGGATAGCTAAACAAAGTAGCAGATGCACTAAGTAGGAGATTGTTGACAGTGCAAGAGATACAGATCAAGAGCATTGGCATAGAGAGTTTCAAGGATCTCTATGGGAAAGATGAAGACTTTTTAGAGGTCTATAAGGTATGTTCTAACTTTGAGAACCATTTCCATAGCCAATACTCAGAATATACATTGCAAAGTGGGTTATTGCTTAAGGGTAATTAGTTGCGTGTTCCAAGATCAATGAGGGAAAAACTGATTCCAGAAAAGCATAATGACAACATTTTGCATCAACAAGACTTTAGAACTAGTGAAAAGATTCTATTACTGGCCTAAGTTGGAAAGAGATGTTAGAAAGTATGTGGAACAATGTGTTGTGTGTATGAAAGCTAAGGGAGGAGCTAGTAATGCTAGTCTATATCAACCCCTACCCATTCCTAACAGACCATGGGAGTGTGTGAGCATGGATTTTGTGGTAGGCCTTCCTAAGACCAAGACTAGTTTTGATAGTGTTTATGTAGTGGTAGATAGATTTAGTAAGATGAGTCATTTTATTCCCTACAAAACTACTCATGATGCTAGTTGCATAGCTCATCTCTTCTTCAAGGAAGTTGTAAGGATCCATGGGTTTCCTTTGAGCATTGTTTCAAATAGAGATGTGAAGTTCATGAGTCACTTTTGGAAGACTCTATGGAAAAGGTTGGGTACTAACCTATCTTTTGGATCAGCTTACCATCCTTAGACCGATGGTCAAACAAAGGTGGTTACTGTGGTGCTAGGTAAATTTCAAG
This sequence comes from Sequoia sempervirens, assembly GCA_007258455.2. NCBI lineage: Eukaryota > Viridiplantae > Streptophyta > Pinopsida > Cupressales > Cupressaceae > Sequoia > Sequoia sempervirens. The sequence continues at coordinate 18,556 of VDFB02139197.1, read as the reverse complement.
GTGCCTAACTAAGGAGTATGGATAGACATGGATATGGTTATCTCACAAGTTGAAAGTACAATGATATGTGAACTGCACTATATAGGGAAGAGTCCTTTGAAGTTGTGTATGGGATGCACCCAAGAGGCATATGTGAGCCTCGTGAGGTCTTGAGCTATGGAACAAAGAAGTGGACATGGAAGACTTCAACACCATGAAGGAGATTCAGAGTAGGTAAAGAGGATACCACCGAGAGGCTACAAAAAATTGAAGGAGAAGGTAGATATCAAGGAAAGATGTGCAATTTTGTAGTAGGGGATTCGTATGGTCCACCTTAACAAGTCAAGGTTGTAGATGAAGAGAGTGGGTCCATGCAAGGTATTGGCCAAGTATGGCAAGAATTCCTACAAGGTGGAGTTACCTACCGATCTAGGCATCTCTCCAGTGTTCAATGTAGCTGATTTGATCAAGTATAAGGGGACAGTCAATGATGTGGATCAGAACAATCGAGAGATTTTCAAGGACATCAGCAATGTATCCTTACCTAATCAAGACAAGCCTCAGGCAGAGAAGATCTTGGAGTCAAGAGTGAAGAAGGCTACAAGACATAAGGTGTACATGGAGCACCTTCTCAAGTGGAAGAACAAGCATGAATCAGAAGCCACATGGATACAAGAAGATCAGTTCCAAAAGTTTGGTATTGACCTGTCATTGGTCTCTCCTTCCATTCCTTAGTGTTTGGGCAGAGAGGGGGAGAATGGTGCAGGAGCACCTAGGAAACATTAGATAGCATTAGGAAAATTTGGAAGCCTAGCATGAAATTTTGAGATTGTCATACTTTAAGGTCATGTTGACCATTTAATTTTGAATTAGAGTGTTTCTTAGATGTTTAGGAGTGATCAAGAGGGAGTTTGTAACTCATGTTTCATTGTTATTTAGGAGTTAGCAATAATTGGCAAAGGTGGCAAAATGGGACATTTTGCACCTTTTGCCACTTGATTATGAAAATGTCTGATCCAAGGGATTCGTAACTACCTTGGAGATGATTTATAAGGTGTTGCTTGAACTGAGAGCAAGGTTGTTTGGTTGGAAAACTTTGTATCATTTTTGAGTTTGCAGATTACATGGAAAAGTAATGAAGTTCTTGCAATTTTCTAGTTTTTAGTTCTTATTACTGTGTTAATGGAGGGTTCCAGGCATTGAGCAGTGTGTGGAACATGTGGTATTCATTTTATAAGCTTTGTGTAGTCATTAGAGGTGTTGTTTCATCGTTTCCTAGCTTTGTTCTTAGTAGGTTTTGCTTCTTTTCATTGTTGATCAGTCTAGTAGGTTGGTAATCATGGAGTCTTAGACCTCTGTCTTCCACTATACCTGGTGTATAGTCCATGGGGAAAGAGGCTAAGCTCCATGCCTGTATATAGAATAGGTTTAGGAGTTTGTAAGAGGCAAGGTTTCATGGAAAAGGTCTTCTCCTAGGTGAGCTTGACTGTGCCCGACTAGGAAAGGTAGTGAAACAAACACTAACGCAGTAGGGGTGACCATTCCCTGGCAACCCAAGTTGTGTGGTAGTTGTAGAGGCCTTATAAAGGCTTGGCAGGAGGCAAGAGATCTCACCAATCCGTTTGGTGGTTGAAATAAGCAAACAGTTCACTGTGAGGTCAAGAAATGGCCTAAAAAGCCCTAATTCCTACAAAAAGAGGGTTACGCCTGTGTACGGCTTGTGAAGGCCTATAACCTCAAAAATATTGGAGAGGCAGGAAAATGAACCAGGGTCCCTTTTGGAAGTTTGTGATGTTCTTTAGAAGAATAGGAGTTTAAGCCTACTTTCTCGGGTTAGGAGGCCTAATTGGGGCTCAAGGGCTAGTAGCCCTTCTTAAACCCTAGAATAGGGTTTGGAGTGAGCGATGGAGAATTGGTGATTGGGGAATGATCAAGAACTCTAGAGAGATGGTTTTGAAGCCATGAAAGTTATCACACACCCCTGCATGAGGTTAGTGGAGCTTGGAGTTTTAGTTAGCCTTTAGGAAGATTAAGGGCTAAGGAGAGATTGGCAGAGAGAGCACCAAGATTGTCTTGGTTAGGGAAATGAAGATGATAGTAGGGTTGGCCAGGAGAACGTGCCTAACAAGCATTAGGGGCCTATAGTAGGCTGAGAAGGTGGAGAGTGACACCAAAGGGTTTTCCTGGGTGTGAGACCTAGGCATGGGACAAATGAGTGTCTCATCCAACCCTCACGCTTATCACTTTCTTTCACATTTTACAACATTAGCCTCGGATTTCATCAAAGTTTTCTTCATCCGCTAAATCTTCATTTTTGTATTTTTAAAAGAAATTCCTATTTTTCCTCAACTTCTTAGATCTGGCCTTCCTCATCTCATATAAGATGCTGTCAAAAAACTCTTGCACTGATCCTTAGTATAGATCTTATAATCTATAGTCTCCTCAATAGCACTCACCTTTTCACTATAAGCATCAAGAAGAGTTTTGAGAATCTTCTTTACAATTTTTGTTTCATCTATAGTAGCACCAAGAGATCGCATTCCAACCGCTACCTCATTCAATCTATGTACATAGGCTTTAACATTGTCATCTTTAGACATATGTATAAGATCAAACTATGTTTCCAAATTTTGTAATTCTTCCTCTTTTACCCTTTCATTACCATCATGTGATCCATCAATACTTTCTGGATACCATAATTAGTTCCATCAAACCTCAAATAATCAAAGAACATTTTTCTAGCCATCTCAAACCTTCCTGAAGAGGTTAAGCTCTTCACCGAGGAACCAAGCTCTGATACCAATTATTGGATAGGAAAATTGAGAGGGGGGGTAAATCAGTTGTCACAGATTATAACCTTGAATTCAATTACCAAAATTTCTAACACATAAATTGATTAAGTGATTAACCATAAAATGATAATGCACAAACATAATAACACTAGATTTATGTAGAAAACCTAATGAGGGAAAAACCATGGTGAGGATTAACTCAAACTATAGAGAATATCAAAACCGATTACAAAAAGGCTCACTGACTGAAATAAGGCTCACTGCTTGAGATAAGGATCATTGCCTCAAATAAGGACTCACTGTCTAGACTCACTATCCATGAGGCTACAACCTGGAGGGCTCACTACCACAAAGATACAAAGAAGACAAAGAAGACTTGTTATAGAGATACAAAAATTCCAATGCAACAAAGTATTCTACCACAATCATTAATCAAATTGCATGAATGATAGAGTTTTCCTTCTGCTCACTCCATTTGGAAACTTAGTATTAAGCTTCACACTGATCAACCACACACATAACTCACACTTTCAGAATAACATCAAAGTCACATCTACTCTTTCACTTATCTTCCTCCTTTTCTTATGTACAATTTAAATCATTGGTAGCACATTTTGTATATATACTATCTCCAACCTTGAAAAGATACAAAGTAAACCATCCAACTTCAAACTCAAATTAGGTCAGCACCAAACATCCTAGGGTGTAATTAGAATGAGGGCAACCCAAATACATGTTTCACTAGGACCCATAATAGATCTAACACACTTCATCAACTTTGAAGATAGTGCTTGACACGCAATCATCCAAACCAGTGTAAAACACATAGATCAATTAAGCTTGATACTTCCAAATATTGAAACCATCTTCAATAGAACTAGGGAAACACAATTCTAGAACCACAAGTCATAAGACTTCATCAAAGAGAAATCCAGACCAAAAATAATTCTCTTGGACCTCAGCTAGAACACAAAAAAATATAGTTCACAAGTACCAGATAATCATCCTCAACAATTGAATACCTGTAATCTTCTTTTATTACAATTTTCTCAATATCCTCAACATTTACAATCAATAGCAACTAGTGGATAACCAACTGAATGGTTGACATCAATGACAACACTTTCATTCCTCTTTCCATTCTTGCAATAGTTTGGCACAATCTCATGAGTTGAGAGATCACCTCTAAACTGAATCCTTTATCCCAAGATCAAATCCTAGCTCTCCATCCAAAATCCCAAAAAATCTATATATCCAACCCTTAGCCATTTTCATCTCTCTCTCACTCATTTTCATCAGAGCACCATTATGCTACCAAAATTTGATAAGAATAGATTTGATCAACAAATCATGGGAAAATATATACAACAAGAGGCTCGTAGTATCATTTTGAGCTCTCTATGCCTAATTTTACTGTTTGTTTATTATTTATGTGTGTCCTTTATAATATCCTCCAACACCTAGCCAGGGTGAGCTGAGCCTTCACTGCATCAATAAAAAATTTTAATTCCCTCTCAATCAAAATATTCTTGGTACCTCTAGTATGATAAATTTTGAGAGCCCATAATAGATCCATGCCCTTCGCTTAGTTTTTAGTGTTAAAACCAAGACATCCAACATAGCCTACCACAACTTCCCTCAAACGGGCTCTCAAAATTCCACCCCTACTAGCCATGTTAGGGTTTCCAAGGGTAGCACCATCAAGATTAAGTTTACATCAACCAATCTGGGGTGGAACCTATTTAGTATGTAGCGTATCCATCTTCTTTATAGTGTCAACATTATAGAATGATTAGGTAAGTCCATTGATTAGAAATTTTAAATTCTAGAGGGAGAGGAGGGGAATCTGAATAAGCCTAGTGACAAACCAAGATATTATCGAAGAGGATCTTGCACAAAATTGGGAAGACCTCTTCAAGAATTCTTCTCAAGTCTCTGAAGATCTAATTTTTTCTTTCCTTTTAGAAACTCTAGCAAGGGAATGGGGGAATCTTCTTCAATAATTATTTAATAAGGGAATGATGAAGTGGACTAACCCATTCCTTAATGAGGTCACTTAGTTTTTTTTCATAGGCCAACAAATTTGAAGCTTCTAAAACATAAATCCTGAAATTTTTTGAGCAAAGGAACAATATATGAGAATGTGTGGGAACGTTTCCTCATCCATATTACAAAGGATACACATCTATTCAGTAATTGAAAGCCATAGTTGATGAGGTTGTCATGCAAGACTATCTGAGTGAGTGCAGGATCATGGGGGTCCAAAAAGTGGAAATATGATCCAAAAGTGGCCGACGACATTTTTTATCCAAATTTGATGAAATGAAAAGGGTTTATTGATAAAAAATTTAAATTTCCATAAATATAAGATATGAAATATTTGGAATTAAATAGATAATTATTATTGATTTTCTACATGCATTTTGACTAAATTCTTGATTAATAGGTTGATTGAAAAAAAAATAAAAAAATAAATGATTTCACATTTTTTGAATTTGAAAGATATGAAACATTTCATCATGCCCCATACTATAGGATTAAAAAAAAAATTAAAATTGATTTTCATAAATTTTTGACCAATTTATGGTGGTCACAAACAAGTTTTAATAGTTTTTATAAATTTCTAATAAAAAATCATAACTAATTATTTACTTGCAAAAAAATTATAAAAAAAATGTGGCACATCTGAGCATGTGTCCTCTACTTATATTAGAAGTTTCAAAAATTATATTATTTTTTCTTGTACTTAGGTTGGTTAGAAATACACTCGCGTTTTATTTTTTCCTAAAAATTTAGTACTACTGTATTGAAATTTTAAAATTTCACCAAATAGATTTATTTTTTCCAAAGGAGGACTAGTATCTTAGAAACTACATTCATTTTTCAACAAATTTGTTCTTAAATATTTTTTAAATTATGTTAAAAACCTATTTAAATATTTATGTCAGGTTTCCTAACTCTGTGTTTCTAAATTTTCATTGCCACTTAGGGGCCTCGTTTGGACCCCCATGATTCTGCACTAACCCATCCACCATAAAAATTTAATTTTAGGAATGATATTTTTATTCCAAAATTTTATCTAGATAACAAAATTTCCATCCTTTAACAACAAAATGTAAACCGACTTGACAAAAATGTTTACCTTGGGATTTTTGGACCAAAAGAAATGATCCACTCTAGGAAAGATGGGGAATATGACCACACATATCCTTTTGGAGAAGTAAAGCACTTTGGTGGAGATGGTATTGTTCTTGGAAATAAGTGAAGGATTTTCCAATAATTTTCATGTGAAAGGTAATCAGAAACCAAGGGGACAAAGGATCCTTTAGCAAGGATTTCAAGGTATTTAAAAGAAGGGTGGGCTCTAAGGGGTTGGTCAAACAAATAGAAATTCTCCCAGAAAGGGATAAGATGTCCATTCCTAATCTTCAAATTAATTCCCAAAGAAATCAGACTACAAGTTTTAAGAATATTATTCCAAATCTAAGAGCCTCTAGGAAACCTAGTTTCAAAACACACACTATGGAATCCTGAATGGTTGAGATATTTTACACTTATAATATTACACCAATACTTGTGTAGAATAAGGTCCCAAACAACCTTCCCCACTACAGATTTATTTAGGCAGGTGACTTTTCCTAATACCCAAACCTCCATGCACTTTTGGGAGGCAGACTTTGTCCCAGTAGACTAAAGCTAGTTTTTTCTTTCCTCATTACCCAAACATAGTAAATTGCTCTAAGTTTTCTCCAAATTATCTACAATATAGATAGAAATTTTAAGGAGAGTTAGAAAGTACATCAATATTCTATGGAGGTAGAAATATTTTTTAGCCTACCAACATTGCTTACCATTTTACCTCTCCAACCATCTATTCTTTTTAGCATACATTCAAAAATAGAGTTCCAAAAGGTGGGGGAGACTTCTTTATCAGTGAGGGTCCCCCAAATAAATTCCAAGAAGATCAACACACTAAGAACCTAATATATCCTATATTTTTCTCCTTAACACCACATTGGTGTTGAAGAAGTATACATTACTTTTATCATAACTAATACATTGAACCAATGCCATAGCATAGTTAGGCAAGCAGTTTTTTCAACATTAGCCTTGACCGTAAAGGCAACACCAAAGGGGACGGTGTCATTGACAAATTATTGTAGAGCTGAAGGAGTGAGAGAAGTTTCCTTAACACCTTTAAGGCCACCATTCTCAATGATCTTTAGGATGTTTCTCCCCAAAACCTTTGTAACCAAGGTGAACAGGTAAGGGGAAAGGGGATCCACTTGATGAAAACCACTCTTAATCCCAAAGAATCCCCTTGGAATTTTATTTACCAAAACAACATACTTAACAATAGTGACACATTCTCTTATAATGTTGATAACATTCTCATGGAATCCCACCTTTTTTAAAACTTTAATCATGAAGTCCCAATCCACCCTATCATAAGCCTTTGAGATGTCAAGTTTGAGAGTCATTCCCGAGAGGAGGCTTCTTTCCATTGAATGTAGTATCTCATGAGTTGAAATAGTTGCATCAATAATTTTGCACACAAGGACAAACCCCTTTTGGTTCACATTCATCAATTTCTAAAAAGGGGTTTTATCATCTTCACAAGAACTTTGGAAAATATCTTATGCACTAAATTGCATAAACTGATTAGTCTAAAATCAACAAAACTAAGTGGATCCTGAAATTTTTGTGATGAGAGAAATATAAGAGTTATTGAGTTTTTTAAGGATTCTACTAGTACAAAAGAAATATTTATCCACCCTAATGATATCAAGACTCAAAATATTTAAGAATTATTTAAATAACACCAAATAGAATCAATCAAGACCTAGGGATTTATATGCCCCCATAGAAAAGGTAGTAAGCCTAACTTCTTCATCAGAAATAGGGGCCTAATCAAAGTAGGCCCTGCAGAAATAATTAGAGGCCATTTTACCAACAAGGGTACCATCAATAACCTATTCACCTTGATCATTCCTGAGGGTAGAGATGTTCCTTTTCATGTGTATTACAACAAACTCATGGAAGAAAGAAGAGTTTTTGTCCCACTCTTTTAGTCATTGAACCCTTGATTTATTCTTCCACATAATTTCCTTTCTTCTTAGTATTTATTTCTAGTCCTTTCATAACGATTCTTCAATACTATGAGAATCTTCATACAAATCTCCATTTTCTATTTGGATTTGCAAATCCTTGAGTTTTGTAGTCAACTTCTTTTTTTATAGAAAATTACCAAAGGTTAACCTATTCCATCACCTCATTATTATATGCTAATAATGTTTTTTTTTTATCAAAAGGCTAAAATCTGAGATAACATATTCATATAATACAAATTTTAATTACATAGAAGCCAAATAGATTTGGAAGATATTAAAAGATTGCTAATAATTTACATGATTTTTTAGTAGCTTCCCCTATTAGCCAATTCAAAATGGCCTTGGAAAGCATAATATGTAGCATAGATACAAAAAGTGACACTAAGAAAATAACCCTTTACTGATTTAACCTCCCACATTAAGACACTGCACTAAATTTTCACCTACTTCCTCATGAACAACAATAACAACTTGAATGTTTGGTATGGTTTGTGAATGCACTATGATATTGATATATGGAACTTGTTGAGGAAGCCTTGGCTAATTACCTGAAGTGCACTCATGTGACAGTAAAATTGCAATTTCATGATATTTTTTCTTGAAATTACTAACTATTTCCTTTCCCATATCAAATTGAAACTTGTTGAGAGCTCTATACAAGTACCCTGAGTAGTCCATCTTAATTGAAATCTTCACTGCTTCATAAATTTCAGCATATTTGTGCTTATGAAGTAGAAAATTCCTTGGGAAAATTCCTCCAACATACCCTTTACCTTGGAAAAGGTCATAGGCTTGAAGCTTTTGAGCAAAGCATTATTTTCTAGAAATATCTCATTTATTGACTTGGGTGCAATGGTTTGAACCATATGATAGTCATTAACCAAATCGATAACATTGGAGATGAATATGGAAACAAGATTTGATGGAAAGATAATTCTATGTGACCATGGGAATATAATTTTATCCCCAATTATGGACAATGCTACTGTAAATTAATGGACAATTTACCTTGAATGACTGCAGAAGTTTCTCCTTTTCAATGGACACAAAAAATAGTTGCTCCCATGGAAAACTAGAAAGATTTCTATTTAATTTCTTGGCCAATATTCCATTATAATGGTAGAAAGCAAGCAACAAATAGCAATGACGAAGCCCAAAAACCTTGTTGAAGACCATAGTAACCCAACAATAATAAAGGTGCACCGTGCACACCCTAGCAACCAATGCCTGGTAAGATAGAACTTGGAAATGGTACGCCTATGATTGCCACACTCACAAAGCAACTAAACTCAAGAATATTGACCCTTGAGAAAGAAAACATGTTGAAAATGGTTTGATTTTGGCAGAAAATTATCCCAATATAAAGATAGAGGCATGCTTAGGATCCCCTTTGCAAAGTTGGATCAGCTACAAAATGTCATATCAAATTAATATGATGTTGAAAAGCACATTTGGGATTGCCACCTCATGCTTAAAATTTAGCACTAGATTATTATAAATAATTCTTTGTACCTAAAACCTACATCCATATAAGAAAACATTAGTTTTTGAAAGATCATGATCATTTCATTCACATGAAGAAATCCTTTTAGACTTGGAACCAATCCTTCTCATGTTCCTAAGTGCAATTCAATACACCACCTCCTTGGAACTCATGAAACCTGCCAAGTTATGATGATTTTTTCCACACAGATAATAATCCAAGCAAATTCTTTTAGATTTTGTGCATTATCCATTCTTCTATCATAAAGTTATCTTGCCCCACCAAAATTGCTTGTTTGTATGACTAAGTGAATTTCCAAATTTAGATAGCCCCAATTTGTACTTAGATTTATGTGAATCTTTGTACCATCATAATCATGAAAAAGCACTTTCTATGCATATTCCATAGCTTAATGTGGATTGTATTTAAAATGACAACCCTGTAGATTTAAAATGGATGTAATCACTTTATGGAAAGGCACACTTTTTAATTATATCAATGCATAAAATCTCTTACTACAATATTATCTAGAAGCGAGAATAAGTCAACTTTGACACTATCATCAGAAATAGCCATTTCTTTCTTTTGACATCCCATATTTGCAAGGCAATCTGCCAACATATTTCCTTCACAATATGTATATGAGATTTGAAAAGAGTGAAACTTATCTAATAATTCCCAAACATTCTACATAATACATTTTAAATGCCAATTATAATAATTTATCTGCGTACATTCATTTATGATTAGTAATGAATCACCTTCTACATGGATTTTAATAATGCCTAGGTGAATAGAAAACTTTAATCCATGCAGTACTACCATTGTTTCTGCCATATTATTCATGCCAAAAGGAAGAGAAATTGATTTAGCTACTTTTAGCACCCCACGAGAATCCTGGATACAAACCCCTACACCTGAAACACTTGAACTACCTCTCGACACCCCATGAAAATTAATTTTAAAGTAACCTGAGGTCGAGGGTTGCCATCTAACTAAGTTCCTATCAACCCTTGGATTGACAACTTGTAGAAGATTGGATTTGAAGGGTAGAACAATGCATTTCCAATTCTTTAAAATGTTGTCATCCCATGATTTGAAAAGAAAAGTAATAGTTTTATGACTTTGAACATATGTATTTGTTGCTTCAGTGATCAATCTTTCAATTGTAGCTTGAACATTGTGCATTGATGAAGATACCTTTCAAAAATTTGCTTGTTTCTTTCCTACCAGATAGACCAAATTAATGTAGCTAAAATTAAGCACCAAATACATGCAAACAAAAAAGTTTTATATAATATTGACCAAGCTGAAAAGAGGTCCCAAACTGTATTTGGTAAAGGGGAAAAATAACTTATTTTTTATAGAATGAACTTACAACAATGTTGAGCATAAAAAAATTGAAAAAATAAGTGATCAACACCTTCATAATCTTGACCACATAAAACACATTTAAAAGGCTCAACAAAACCTAGTTTAGTTAGCCTATCACTTGTCAGTACCCTTTTCCTTAGTACTAACCAAGCGAAACTTCCTACTTTTGGTATAATCATATTATTCCAGAAAAAGGAATAAGCTCTTTGGGACTACATTTGAGCATCTTTGGAAGGATCCTATATGATTTTATCACAATTTCCTATTAGAAACATTATTATTTCTACTAGAATACGCCGAATCAAGTCCTGTTGAGGCAAAGTTATTTGTGTTTTTGAGAAATCCTTCCATAGTACTCTACCACCGACTTCATCGGTTGAGAAAACATAATCAATTGGCCTACTACCCCATAACTGAGATAATATTGGTATGGTTGATTTCAGCTCTTGAATGTCCTTCAAAGAGGAATGTCCATTCCATGAATCATTCCAAAAGTGAACATCATCTCCTTTATGCACTTCCCAAGAAACGTAAGAAGTGATAACCTTCTGACATGAAGCCATGAAGTTCCACATAGTTGAACCATTAGGGGGATTGGAAATAGTAAAGATTCTTGATGGATTTTGAATATCTAAGTATTTTTCCTACATTATCCTACACCATTTATAGTCTAATTTGGAGAACATTTGTCACACCATTTTACCCCCAAAAGCCATGTTTGTTTTAGAAATATTATTTATACCCATCTCACCTTTGAATTCCTTAGATGACATGTTGTCTAAAGATACTAAAGGAAATTTTTTCTCACCTTTCATGTTCCTTTTCCATAAAAAATTCCTGATAATCTTTTCATTTTGATGCACAATTGATTTTGGAGCCTTGAGGACTGCTATGAAATAATTTAGTGTTGCTGATAGCATAGCTTTTACTAAAAAAATCCAACCAGATAGGGATAACCATTTGGCTTTCCAAGATGTAATTCTAGACTTGATCCTATCTATTACTTTATTCTAATAAGAAGTCTTATTTGTCCTTATAAAGAATGGAATCCCTAAATATGAGCATGGCAACTCTGCCAATTGAAAGCCTAAAGTCTTTACAATCTCTCTTTTGATAGATGGTCTAGAATAAAAAAACATAAATCTTAGACTTGTTTGCATTTATTTTCTGCCCTAACACTAAAGAATAATTGTCTAGAACCCATTTTATCTATTTGGCCTCTGAAAGGTTTTCCTTCCCAAAAAGTATCATCAACAAAAAGTGTATGCATAACTAAAATATCATAATGGGGAATGTGAATACCTTTCCACAAACCTTGATTATGCCTAGCCAATATTGACCTACTTAATGCCTCAACTATAATTTTAAATAGAAAAGGAGATAAAGGATCCCCTTGTCTTACCCCTTGTGTAGCACTAAAACAACTAAAGGTGATCCATTAATTATAATTGAAAATTTCGCTCCTGATAGACAAGACCAGATCCACTTACAATACTTATTACAAAACAAAACTTGGCCAATACCTTCATTAAGAAACCAGTCAACTCAAATACCTAAAAAGAATTCTCTTGATATGTTAATAATGTTATCTTATTAATATAATATTATTTATATATTATAAATTTATAATTATATATTGAAAATGCTAATAATAACATATTATTTTCTCATTTTTACTAAATATATAATATTATTTTATTATTATATTTTTTACTAATATTAAATGATACTATTATATTATTATTAATATTAATATTATCTAATTATTAATATATTTTAATTAATATATATATATATATATATATATTAAGTAAAAGTGGCCAAGCCACTATAATGATTGCTATTGCTGAATGGATAATTTTTACAATATGTACATGCAAAGTCAACCATAGTCATGCCTGAACGTATAAGTCTGCCTCATAACGACATCACAAAATTACAAAACATTATAGTTTAGAGATGTATCTACCTTAAGAACATAGCATCGAGCATCGAGAGCTCAGAACAAAGTGACCATTGACAAAAACATATATTAAAAAAACTAATGACATACCTAGATTAAAAAACCTAATACAAAAGATCCATGAGTGGAGCACAAACCATCAAACCTTGCTCTTTGTTGAGGAAGACAAGTCCGTAGGAGGAGAAAAATATGGCTCATAAAAAGGGTCATTTAAAGCATGTTTAAAGAGGAGGTGGATTGCACAAAATAGGCACCACATGTTGTTTGAAAGGAAACACCCCAACGTTGGCTTGAGGGAATGAAGCTAGGCATGAAATGCAGTGGAATGGCTAGACACCAAATCTTGAACTAGCATGCACAAGAGAGATTGTAATGCATGGGAAGATAGGAGGTGAAACTTGCAAATAATTCCTCCAAAGAGATGAGAACCCCCACGAAGATCATAGTTCTCCAAAGTGGAGTCTAACAAAAACATTGGACAAACATGGGGAAGAAAAGAAATCCCAGAAATAAACCTTACAATCTCTATGCACCACAACATATCCATCAAATTAGAGACAAATAGAGAGGCAAGCTCATGTGGAAGAGCCATGTGATGCATTTCAAGCTATAAAGGGTCCAAAAAATTCATTAATTTGTCTTCCACCAATGAGAAATGGATTAAAAAAGGAGTGCATAGCAACTGAATAGTAGAATTATGCCTAACCCTAACCTCATGAAATCTTGGCAGGATGAATACCTTGAAAAGACCATAAATGATAACCTAGCAAACTAGTAGAAGCCCAAAGAAACCAAAATGCCAAGTAATGAACAATTGAGCCAAAGTGTGAGATTTAAAGGTTTCTGCATTAAAATAAAGCTTATGTGAGCATTATTCCTTACACAATGATGTGAAGTTTAACACAAGTTCAATTTGTGAAAGCAGTGGCAATGACATCCAAATTGAGAATATACAAACAAGTGTCCAACTAAGGAGAAGCCACCTCTCCCAAATTATCACAAAAATTACCACCACCTTATGCCAAATCAAAGAGTCACTGCCAACCAATTCCATCTTGCATAAGTAGAAAATCCTAAGGCGATCTCTCCCATAGAAGAAAACTAAATGAAAAGCCATTTGCAGGGATATAGTACTAGCATTATCTTCGAAAGGACCAGCACCTATTAATGTAGATAGAGAACCATTAATGAAACATGCTTGAAAGCTAGGCCAGCTGATGTCATGGAGACAATCCAATCCACCAAGGCTTAAAACCACATTAAAATCCATGTAGACATCAAGGAGACTGTCCAATCGCTAGGTTAGGGTGATGTCATAGAGACCATCAAACACCAGGAAAGAGAATGCCACATGAACCAAAATCCATAAATGGAGAACTCCCTAGATGTCAAGAAGACCATCCAAGGGGCCATGATCAGAGTGAAAAGTGGACATAGAGAAGACTGCCACCAAGTAATAAGCATAGAACCAAATGGATGCCAAGGGGATCATCCCAACCAATGCATATATTTCCACATGGAATCAGGAAGACCATCCAAACCACAAGATACCACACAGACATCATGGGGACCGTACCATAAGAAAAATGCATGGATCCAAGAGAAAATCATGAGGACCACCCAAACAACCTAGATCAAACTGCTAGTAGGATATCAAATAGACCATCTCGATATCAAGGTGCAAGAATTCCATAAGGACGTCAAAGGGACTATATAGGAGTCAGCCAAATCTGACGTCATGGAGACTGCCACATCAGCTAGGTACAATAGGAGACATATGTATGTAAAAGGGACCATCATAGGGCTAGCTTAACATGTCGTTGTGAAGACCATCAACCACTAAGGTGCCAAGATAGCCACCTAAACCAAAGATGAGATAGCGGGTGCTGAGAAATTCACCATCACATCTCACAACAACCATAAGCCAAGTAATTTCATGAATCAAGCCATGTATTTGCTCAAATTTTTTATCTTGTACAAGGAAAGTCTATATTGCCATAAGCTAGCACACATTAGTTTAGAAAAAAATTTAAATCGGATGATGCTAAAATAGTGATGGGAAGAGAAGAGTCTATCAACTTATTGGCAAGTTTGTCTTCCAAAGAGTTACTTTCTCTAACAAAATGATTAAATTGGTATGCCTCAAATTTTTGGAGCAAGAGTAAAGCATGATCCAATAGGTATTTTAAATGCCAAGCCCCCAAATCTTTTTTGATCAAGACACTAATCACCAATTGAGAGTCACCCTCAATCTCGATGCAAGAAATCTTATTGCTTATTGCCACTTCAAGCCCCATAATTAGAGCTAAGAATTATACCACATTATTCAAACCATTTGCCAATGCTTTGTAGGTAGTTGTGAAAATTGATCCATTACTATATCTCGACACCACCCTAGCCCCTAATGGACTAGGATTACCATAGGAAGCACCATCAAAATTTAGGTTAACCCAATCCACATTTATGGGAGTCCATTTAGCCATTTTTCTCAGGTTATTAGGTTTACTATTTTGAAGAGATCCTTTAGTTGGAGAGGCCTTAATTAGGGGCCAAGATTTGAGTATCCAATCATCCCACGAAGACAAAAATATGATTTTTTTTTTCTCCTTCAACACATAGGACATGACCAACTCAGAGATGGAAGACTCAATTTTCTGAATGGTATGATTAATTGCACAAGATTTCTATCTAAAGATCCTGCTATTTCTTTCAATCCAAATGGACCAAATAACAATTGATGGGATGATAGACCAAATGCAAGAAAAGAATGAACCTTTGTAGAGAGAATGTCAGCTTTGGAAGTGTTTCAAGAGGGTACACTATAAGGGAATAATCCATCCTAGTTTCTTCTAGAGCCACACCTAACAAGCCTGTGTGAAATCACAAGACAACAATAGGTGATCTAAAGACTTGTATGCTTTCCCACAAAGAACATAGGGAAAAAGAGGAGTGATCCCGAAATGATCCAATCTCATTCCCATGAGAAAGCTCTAGCTTTTGGAAGTATTGTTGGACCCCAACAAAGGATATGAGGCCAATCCAAAGAATTTTCCTTCTCAACTAGTGAAAAATAACCCTCTTTAATAGAATAGGCCCCCGACTTTGATTTGATCCAGATGATTTCATCATCACAATTAGTATACAAAACTTGCCTCTTTTCATGTTATTTGCAAAGAGAAGCCTTAAGATGAGCTGAAGCAAATAGAAAATCAAAAGATCTCCACTTACCTATAGGTCAGCAAGAAGAATGATCAATAGTTAGATAATCCACCACTCTACAACTAAGTAAAATGGATATTATTATTATCCTTTTTTTTTTAATTTTTCCACTTATAAGTTATAAATTATAACTTAAGTAATTGAAAAATGCTAAAAATGACATCATTGATTGTGGAAATATATTAACATTAATTCTAATTACTTGTAAAATGAATAGACACTTAAAAAATATAATAATTCTTTGCTACAAATTAATAATGAACAATAACACAACTATTTATTTTATTACAAATGAATTACATTGTTATATCTCTTGTTAAAGATGAGTAGAGCATGCAATCTCTTGTATAAATGACACGTGACTTTTACATTAGACACAGTTGGTACTAAGCTGGTAGTCGATAGTGGTGTTGTGGGATGTAGATCATATTCTCATAGATACCAAGGGGCTTGACAAACATTTTGGGAAATGGGAGCTATCAATATAGTGGTGCTATGGGATGCAGATCATATTGTCAACCCATAGGGCTTGCTAACCATGCTTGGTAACTTGGAGCTATGAAAATAGAAAATATACCTATCTCGAGTACCAAATTTAATTTTGTATAAGGTTTTAAAGGGGTATTAAATTTTCTACAGCCATCTTCAGGTAGCTCCAAGCCACTAGGAAAGACCAAAATGACTTTGAAAGTACATAGTTCCTTTTTGAGGGCCGCTATCAAAATAGAGGATGAGAAAGCAGTAGATTTCCATGCAGACAAGATTAACAAACTTCTATGGCCATGATCCTTGAGAAAGAACATGTCTCCATCAAAGATTCTCATCATAGTTTAAAACTCAACTCAATTTCTAGAAGAACTAGATCAAATTATTTTCAATTCCACCCATTTTGAACTTGAAGGAAATTGGTCTTTATTTTACTCTAAAAATACATAGCTAGAGGCAAGATAATTTAGAGTATCCCCAATAATAACATAGCATCATCTTATTCCTTGTTAACCTCACAAAATGAAAACACTTCTTATAATTTAAAAACCTACATTAAAAAAAAATTTATGGACTTAAGAATGATTTTAGTTGAACTAATCATCCTTATTTAGCCCAACAGTCAATTAATCGATCGTTAAGTATAGATGATAGAGAATGCATTGAAATCCTAGAAAAGATGGAATTAAATGAAATATACTCGTGTGAGGTATAATTACTTTTTGAGGAATAATTAACACATGTGAGAGCCACTGTGAATGCTATTTGGATTGATATTTTTCTTCATGAAAATTACTTGAGAGTACCTCAAGAATTGAAAAGATATGAAATCTATTGAAAATATTATTTTAATTGACAAATCTTCATGTCGAGTGCCTCATGTCATTTTCAATATGAAGTTATCAACTCAAAAAATATCAAGTGCTTCAGATCAGAAGAGGATCTTAATTTTTGTTTTTAAAGATCTCTCATTGACACATTAAACTAAGAACAAGAATGTAACAAACAAGTTACAAAAATACTTTCATAAGGTCAAATTTTAATTTTGTTATTTTAATTTTGGTGATGTATATAATTATATACCATCAAAGACACCAACACTCTAACTCAACCCTTCAACATTTAATTCACCACAAGACACATAATTTTATTAGATCATTGGGAAAGTACACATGGAAATTTCCATTAGAGCACAACTTGGAACAAAAGAATAATTTCAATGTCTTTTTAGGATATTAATAAAGAAATATACCCATTTATTTTTAAGATATTAATGATGAAAAATACTAATGTCTTTTTAGGCTTCTATAGAAAATATAATTTATTTTCTACCTTAATATTTTTTGTATATTATTGTTAAAAGTATTTCAAATTTTTTAATATATATTCTTGACAATTAAAAAAGAATAATATATATGTTAAAGAAGTGAACAAATTGTAATGTAGAAAAAGGATGAATCCTTTATGTTTAGTATCTAAAACCAATGTTACTTTTATGGACCTTTTTTCCAAGTTACATTCGAGTGTGGATCAACAAGGTGAGCCAATTAGACCTGGATCTACACTCTTAGGGTCTTGAAGATGGATGTGAAATGATTTGGAATGATTAAACTAATTGAGCTATATGACCTAATATGATAAATGGACTATTCTAGAAATACATAGACTCAAATTGTAGATTACAAGTAGAAGTGGGAAGTGTCAGATGATGTGTACTTATCACCAAGAGTTGAATCTAACATGTAGAAGAGCACTTAGACATCTAGGGGCATATGGGTCCTTGATAGGGGGTCCTAAAGCTGATTCTATAATCCTTTTATGTTGAATCTGACCTTCTGTTTCCTAGGTGTAGAGTTGTCAAAATGTCATGAGTAAAATTTTTAATTGAGTTGTCTTGACTTGAAATTTTTTAAGGATTTGAATACAACAATGGAGAATTTTCCTTCAATACTTCCTCAATCCTTTTCAAACCTATAACTTTCTCATTCAAAGATGGAGAAAAAATTGGGCCATTTAGGGGCATACCTCAATAAAACCTTGATGCTTTATACGTTATATCTAGATCATTGGCCCTAGGGATCCAATTTTCAATTAATGGTACTACTACCTCCTGATCCCTACCAATATTCCTTATTACACTCAATAATAA
>VDFB02139194.1:0-27660 GCA_007258455.2 Sequoia sempervirens | reverse complement strand
TGGGAGGACGAGAGGAATAAAACGGAGAAACCCTCAGACCGCCCATGCACCATGGGGAACATTCCAGAAAAATAATCAGGTTTTGGGTGCGTGGTTTTCAGTTGCCCCCCCCTCCCAAGATTCCGTTTTTCTCCCCCTGAGAAGTAAAAAACCCCCTGTTAAAATTAACTGACTCCCTCCCAAAATAATCCGCTCATTTTCTCCAAATCAGAGCTCCACTACTTCCCATGTTTCTCTCCATTAAGAGTGTAACCGCTATGAACTTCATTGTCTTTATCCACCAGCAAAAGTTTTCACTGTGTTGACTAATAATAGTTATTTTCATTAATTCCTTTACTTAATGCAATATAGCAATTTAAATTATAATTATTTTACCTCTAGTATTTTGCAGTTACAAAGAATCTTTCTATATGGATTATATTTAGATGATTTATATACAAATGATCATATTTGTTATTTAACCACCACCATCCTCCTGATTGGGTGCAAATTTGATCAAATCAACAATCAATCAAAATTTCCTCTAGTAACCATAATTACTATATATAAATATTAAAACAAAGACTTATTGATTATCAACAATTTACCCTAGAATTTGAATCTCTAAAGTTATTTAGTCAATTCTAGTTTAAGGGTGGATACTCATAATATTGAAAAGATAGTTCCACCAAGATTTCTAAATAATGCTTATTTAATTTAATCAAATTAGATATTCCCCTTTTAATATCTATTTATAAGTTAAACTCTACTCATACATATGTTTAATACTTAATTTTATATAAATATATGTATAATTATTAAAACAATCCTTACAATAAACAACTTATAATATTATTACTTTTGAGCATAACTATATTTATAATTCCATCTCAATAAAATAATTCCATTTGAATGCGATAATAAGAGAAACATTCACCAACAAATCTAAACTATTTGAACAAGAAAGACCACAACAACAATGACAAGGCCAATCATGGAGGGGCACCACAATTGAGCTCATGAGAAAAGAGTTAGAACAATATTTTTATTTCAACCAGCTCTATGATTTATAAAATTTAGCATTTGAAGAGGTGTAAATTTTTCTTTGGCTATAGATGGGTTGGGAAGGGAATTTTCCTTGATAAATCAATGATTTCATAGGTGAAGGAGGCAATTAACCAACTTCCATGAGGCCCATTTAAGCTCTAATAGCTAGATCATATGATTGTGGTAGAGTTTCACCTTATAGGACTTGTATCATGATAGTAGTTTCAAAATCTAAAGCTTTCGAAAAATATGAGAATACGAAACCTAAAAGGGGTATGCTATTAACTACAAATTTTTTCATACCTTGTCAAATTGTGTATTAAAATCATGCATGCATTTTGTAGGATGTCTTTTGATTTCCATGAAATACTAAGGAATAGAGCTTGTGTCTATATTTTTTTGAACTAATAGAAAATAAGGTCACCAAGTTAATCCCAACTTATAATTGAGTTGGGTTCCAAGGTTTTATACCTCCCATGCTTTGCCTCTAAGAGATAAAGTAAGCAATTGAAGAGTAACATTTTGATATGTGATATTATAAATATTACATAATTTACAATATATTGTCCATGTTATCTATAGGATTTACAAATCTATCTATGTAGAAATGAGGTAGTGCCCTCAACATTGATTTAGGAATTTAATAACTTTTTTGTTGCAAAAAACCAATGTACCATGTTGAAAAATGTAGATTCTTTGTTAGAATTTATTTAGATGCACATGGATATTTTGAGTTTCTATATTTTACAAGAATGAATATTTTGGACCTTTTGACCAATGAAGTCACCAGACGGAAGATGCAAGTCCTAAGAGTTGATATTTTGGTGATTTACCACCAAAATCATAAAATAAAGTACAAATATCCGATGAAGCACATAATGAAGGCTTTGATTTGTGTCCCACAAAATGTGCCAATTGTCAAATTTGAACTTGTATATTGCATTTGCATATAAACTTACATCAACACGAGAAGTTTTGCAAACATGGGACATGAATTGCAAAACAAACTCTATAATTTTAAAAGCTAGCTCTTCATAGGATCTTCAATTAATTCATTTCTAACTTGTGGAGAAAAAGAAAGAAGAAAATTTGTGGACACCTAAAATTTACACTTTATCAATCCCTATTATTCCTCTAAAAAATGATCAATTATTCATATTCTCGATTCCTATATTCATTAAATAATATTTTTAATTATTTAATTAATATTTTTCATTCTTCCTTTAAAATACATATGCTATATATTAAATTATATTTTTTATTTAATTAATATTCTCATTCATCCCCATTCATAATCCAAAACTATTTGAATAATTTTTTAATAATTATTCATTGCCTAACATTACCTCACTCTTTCAAAAAATTAAATTAATAAAACATTACCTCACTCTTTCAAAAAAAAAAATTAAATAAATTTGAATATTTATTTATTTTCCTAAACTCTAAAATCCATTCCACAATTCTAATTAATTTTTAATTAGAATAAAATCTAAAGCACTTGGGTATGCCATTTGTCTTGCGTGAACATTACAAGTGGAACCTCAAGGGGTGGCCAAGTTGTTAGACTCCCCTGCCACATGTCTGTCCATCACAACCTTCCCATTTCTATAAAATCAATCCATTTTATATCATTTTAATGAATCATCCATATGAATGCAATGTTATGCTATTTCAATTTGAGCACACATCCTTAATTCATTCGGGCAAATCCACTCTTTGAGTGCAACACCGAGATTATCATAGTTTATCTTTTGAAATTCTATGTTAGCTTAATCTTCTAATGGTCTAATCTGAGTGTTTGTAGTTTATTGTGATTATTCAAGCTGGCTGAATCTTGATTTGTTTATTTTTGTCACTATTTTCTTATACATAATATGAAAATAAATTCTAACTAAAAAGGTGATACACCAATTACAAAACCCTCTTACTCACATATGACTTATTTTGCATAAGACTCATAATCTCAAATATAATAAATATAAATGCAAAAATGAAAGGAAAAATCCACAAGACATTAGCATGCAAGAGATTAGATAGTTTTAGATTTGTAAACCAAGGTTGCACATGTAAAATAAGAAGGAAAAATTAAATTTACTAAAAGAGAACACTTTAAAGCAAGACATTCCACTTCATTTACAAAAGATAAGTCAACTAATAAATTTGAAGGTCTAGATGCATAATCACAATATTGTTCTTTATGAGTTTTATGATTACATAATGTTTACCTTGAATACATATTTTGACATCTCTTCTTATAAATAAAGAAATTACAAATATTTATAAAACAAAAATAAATTTTTAGATGAAAGAAAAATGTAAGAAAATAATCTTTTCTTCCATGCAAAATTTGGAATCCTTTCTCCCTTTCTTTTATTTACTTGTAATTTTTCTTTATACATTTGATACATGCAAGATTTTAAACTTTCACTTTATTTTATTTCTATTTCCTAC
Source organism: Sequoia sempervirens (assembly GCA_007258455.2). Classification (NCBI taxonomy): domain Eukaryota; kingdom Viridiplantae; phylum Streptophyta; class Pinopsida; order Cupressales; family Cupressaceae; genus Sequoia; species Sequoia sempervirens. The sequence goes on along the minus strand of VDFB02139194.1, from coordinate 24,183 downwards.
AACTTTTTCTTTTTACAACTCTTTATTTCATGATCTTTTATCTTTGACTTTTTTTAATAAGTACGCCTCTTCATCATGAATATTCATTTATGAGTTCGTGAAAGTCTAATACATTTTAGTACATTTATTGGTACTTTAACACATAATTACTATTGTAAATGACTTTGGTTTTTTGGTTAACTGGTTATTAATAATTTGAAGTTTTCAACCAATCAAAAACAATATTTAATATGAAATTAAAATAAAATTCGAGATTTTTAGTAAAAAATCCCAACTTATGCAAAATGTTTAACTTTATAAATTATAAAAATTATTTTTTGTTTAAAAAAGTTTTGTGTGTTATTGGCGGATAAAGCAAATTAAACATTTTTTTAAGGAATGATTTTTCATTTTTTGCTTTATAAAATCATTTCATTAAATCTTTCTAAAATAAATAAATGTGATTTATTTTGATATTTTTTTAAGAATGATTTTTGTTTATGTATGTAATTGTTATTTATTTATTAAAGAAAATCTTACAAAAATCAATTAACTATTTTATAAAGATTTGGATCCACACTATTAAAAAAAAAAAAAAAAGTTTTATTATTTCCATTAAACTAATATCTTTATCTATATTTTTAATATTTTATGGTATAATTTGATTATATATGTGCTCCTTCTTCTTTTCAATAATAAGATTTTTTTATATTAATTTATATTAATATATATATGGTTCTTCAAAAATTGTAACTTTTAAACACATAACTATTGTAGGTTTATATATATATAATTTATATACTATTTCTATTTACATATCTTATAATGCGGGTAATAAAATATAGGAATTTATATATACCTATTTCTATTTATGTACAAGATGACAGAATTTGTTTAAGGTAAATAGAGGTTATTATGTGCTCTTGAGTAATATCTTAATTTATATTAATATAGGTTTATAGCCAATTATATTACATATGCAATATTAATTTATATTATATTTTCTAACTACAATGCTAAACCTAGGTTATTTTTATTTTGTAGGTTCTCTCTTTCTTATATATTTATATATATTTAATAAACTATCTTGAGTGACTACAATTTTAATTATAATAGTAATATTATTATATTATTACTATTAATATAATTAATATAATAGTAAATCACTATATTAATAATTATAACAATATTTTAAAATATATTAATATTACAATATTATCTATTTACTTAGTTTATATAATATAATTTATAAATAATTAATATTAAAATAGAATATAATATATTTATTATATTAGTAGTATATTTAACTTCAACTATAATAGGAAGATTTCACTATCAAATTCAAAATAAAATAGAATCAATCTAAGAATGATTTTTAATAATAAATATGTATTCTAAAGAACAAACTCAACTTCAACTTTATTAGTCATAGTTATGTCTAGTACAAATAATTATAGACTACTTCCTCCTCTCAATGAATGGGTTCATTATATAAATATTTAAATGTACTCAACTTTAATTTTTTTTGAAAAAACGCAAACAATGAAGCATTTATTCTAAATTTAACATTTTCCAAATATTTAACATCAAACAAGATATTTACATTACATAACCAAAACATATAAAAAAACCAACGCTATTAATTAAACAAAACACAAAATACAAAAGTCAAAACTAAAATACAACAATTAAAAAAAAATTACATTTAATTTTATTCCAAACTTACATTTAATTTTATTCCAACTCTACAAATCTCTAATTAGAATACTACAAAGACAAGTATTGACCGATACTTGTTAATTAATTGAAAATAAAAATCTGTTGTATTATGAATTTCAATTAATTAATAAATACGATCAAAAATACATTTGAAAACTGGATAGACAATAGTCCCACATACCATATTGAACAATGGTGCATCTTTTAGATGCTAATACATTTTACAGACTTAACATGGTGCACTATCACTAATTGTTGGATTTGACATGAAGATCAACAGTTCTGAAATAGAAAATGATGGAAAACAATTATTTAAGTTGCACGCCATATTTCATAGTTGCACATTATTTCCTTTGGATGTGCATTAGCTTTGTTGAGCGCCATGTTTTCCTACCAATCCTCATATTGAATTACACACCCTGTATTAACAATCTTTCTCATTGTTCATATAACACTGACTACAAAATGTGCATCTGGTTCTATTGTTGGTTGATCAGTAGACATAATGAAAGGATTTGTAAGAAGCTCTTCAACAAAAGTCAATCTTTTACATTGCTCAGTGGACAAACTAGTCACTAATGGGAGGTATCATATCATATGCATCGTTTGGATATCTTCATGGATCATGAAAAATTAAAAAAGGGTACCACAAAAAATGACATGTGGATCCAATATCCTATTATAGATGATGTTGGGGAAGCAAAGTCCATGGTGTTTTTAGCCTCTACTAAATATCTTCCTATATGTTGGATCTCACATGAATCTCTACAAGGGGATCTATTATATTCATACAACATATTAGTTTAAAAGGTACTTAGCACTTAGCTTGAACATGGCTTGTGTGATTCCTCAAGATGATGGTACTTGGTGGATGTAAAATGTTGTGTACAATCTCCTGCACACTATAGGGTGTTAATAGGATGCAACAAAAGGGAATTAAAGTTTAAGTAAATATCACTCAGCACATAATAAACAAAGTGATCCTACCAATAATGTTTAAGTCATAATATGGTGTTCAAATTAATACATTAACTCATGATTCATATGAATTCAAATATTTTTAAGTCAAAATATTTTATGGGCGGAGCTTGTTGATGGTCAAAGTTGTAACTCCATTTTTCTATAGAACACATTCATTTCTAATATAAGGGAAACAAGTCTATAATGGAAAAGAGGTGAGACTCACAAAAAAGTGGATATCTTTAGGTCAATTGTTAGGAGAGAGAATTTTTTTTTTCTTTATAATTTTCTAAACTTAGGGGGTGTTGGCAAAAAGTTGAGTCCATTTTTTGGTCAAAAAGTGGAAGTGTTTTCCCTGATTTTCAGAATTTGACACATTTGACCTTAAAATTTGAAGCACTTAGAGATGGAATCTTGAAAAAAGTCACTGATCATAAAATGTAGTTCTCGGAGTCTAGTTTCCAAATATGTAATTTATTTCAATACCCAGATGCTACAAATTGATTTTCAATAGGCGTTTCTAAAAACCACTATTTAAAAGTCACTTTTTTTTTTATCATACCATGCACGTGTATGTCATCCATATTTTGACCTAAATTATCGTATTTTTCTAGATCCTTTTGGGAAAAGATTTGTAACTCATTGAAGCACGTTTTCAATATTTTTTTGTAAATTTTTATTTTTTATTTTTGTTAAATTTTTACTAGCCATATTTGTCGTTTTGAAAAATTGTTATATACGTCACACATAAGATGGCCTAAACTTATCATTTTTTGATTTTTTTTAAATTGAAAATAATTGTTTGAAGTATGTTTTCGTGCAATTCATTTTACAAAAAAAAATTTAATCAAAAGTTATTAAAATAGGAAAAAACCATGATATTTCAAGTTTATGGACCAATTTCATTAGAAATTAATTGAAAAATAGAAAAACTAATCCAATTGTAAAAAAAATTACGTATTTGGAATCTACATTGTGATGGGGTCATTGTAATCCTCATCATTTAATTTATCAATCCAAGGCGGTGTCCATGGTTGTCTACAAGAGAGAAAGTAGAAAATTTGTTTGACAATCTATTCTACTTGCAAAAATAAATCCTATTTGCATGAAAGGGAACTAATCTAAGGAACACTTGCAAGAATAAATCCTATTTGCATGAAAGGGAACTAATCTAAGGAACACTTGCAAGAATTGAAAATTTTAAACTACTTCACACTTGTTGGAAATTAAAAACCTGTTTGAATTCAAATTTACTTTTAGAAAGTTGGAAATACATTGCTAAAAATGAAACTAAAAATATCTTATTTCCTCAGGCTAAAACAAGTCTTTCTAATCCCCTCATTTCTCAAATTATTACATTGTATTTATAGAATTCATATTCTATATCTATCCAACCAATCCACTAAGAATATGGATCTAAGATCCTATTTTTGAGGGGTCATTTACAAAACTCTAAAAAACTGAAGTTGTTGTCCTCCATCACGCCACCTTTGTCTCAGTCATTTTCTATCACATACTTCTCATTCCCTGATGCAAATCATTCCAAATTCTCAAAATATTTTTTTAGCCCTTCCAATCTACTTTCCAGATCATTTTTATTTTTTGAATTTTGTTGAGAAACGAGGAAGATATCACTGTTTTACTGAGACTACGTTTTTGACAATTTTTGGGCGCCTAATTTTTAGGGAACCTTCAATTCTCCATGTGAATGAAGGGATTGTTCTTTAGTTTGCTTGACAAAATATTTTTTATTATCTTGAAGCACATTCCACTATCATTAATGAAACTTAATTGCTTTGATACTGGAGGAGTCTTCTTTATCTTCCCATAATGTCTTCAAAGCCTTGTCTGGAGTTGATGTATGGAGCTCTTAGCTGCAAGTAGTTGTAGCTTCTTCTTACCATGAGTTATTTAATAACTCATTTATCTGCATTATATCAGCTTAAACACTTCATGGAGACATATTAGAGGCAATTTGGATCACATTTAATTACTAAACATAAATCAAATATTCACTTTACATTCTACCTGAAACAACTAAAGAACTTTCAATCATTACTCAAATCCACTTTAACACTAATGCACTAGGAAGAAATAGATGATTTTATTTGATAATTTATGGTCTTATCACACTGTCTCATCTATAATGGGTTTTAATTTCGTTGAAAAATTTTGCAAAAAAAATCGTCAGCGATATGTCCAATGTCACTATTTTTCTGACATTGTCAAGACCTTCAACTTGTAGGTCAAACCAAGTTGAAGTCCTAGGTTCGGACCCCCAATGCTTTTCCCAAACCAAGAAACAAAGCACAAACCTAACCAAGAATTCATATTTTTTAAAAATGGGATCCCGTTTCATAAAAAAAAATAAAAATTATGCTTTCACGAAATGGGATCCCATATTGAAAATTTCCAAAAATTGAAATTTACATTTTTAGAAAATTTTCAAAACAGGATCTCATTTTTAAAAAAGCGAGATCCCATTTAGGCTCAAGACCCCGAACCTAAACGGGGATCCCATTTAGGCTCAAGACCTCGAACCTAAACAGGATCCCGTTTATTAACAGGATCCTGTTTATTAAAAAACGGGATCCCGTTTTCTTGAAGCCGATTTCGAGCTTTTTTTTTTAAGGAAAAAACTTTCACGTTTCGTGGACTCATCTTCTTGCATTTACCCTAGGAGGGTGGTTCTTGAGGTCCCCCTTGAAAATAAAATTAAAGAGATTAAAATATTATAACAAGGCCTTGACAATCCATGCCCTAATGGTAGCCATTAATAGAACCACTGAGTTCATACTAAGTAGAAAATTAAATAATAAAATTATGCCCATGTAGCTAAAATATAGAAATTATGCACCACCACTTATGAGTTCCTTAACCTTATGTACATAAGTGCTTCTTCGAGAATACACTAGCACGAACCTCTAGAAGTATTCAACTTAAACTCGCTTAGGATATGGATAAATCTCCTATCCAAGTTACTCCTAAACTAAAAGTGGTACCAACTAGTGAATGGAACCTATCATCTACTCCTAAACTAAGAAATATAACAATATTTGAACATATTTTGATAGAGAGATTGATTTCTTAACCAAATAGATGGATGCCTATTCCAATAGGGAAATAGAGTCATAATAGGAAAATGAGAAGGATATATGTATGAGATTTCATAATAGTGTAATGTCGTTTAAAATTGTACCATGGGGGAAATTTCACATTTGCGCATTTGGCCCTACATTTATTACACCTAGTCACATTTATGACAAGAACCTTATGGGCCAGAGTCTCGTAATTTCAACCTAATAAGGACCAATGATGAAGTGATAGAAGTCTGCCACTTCATTCCCCAAAAAATGATGAGTTGGACGCCTACATAGTGTGTGAATGTCCTGACGGTGTGCTAGCATCCCTGCATTTTTTTGCATTAGAATGTGGAATCTTAGAATATTTGATTGACGAAACATGTCTCTAGGGTTAGGTTCCAAGAGTAATGGCTCCTCCCACACATGCAACAACATAAAACTTTCTCTTTGCTCTCATTTTTGGGGGTTCTCTCAATCAAATTTATCTCTCTCACTTTTCACTTCATTCTCTTCTCAATCTTGCTTTTATGGTGAAGCCATGTTGGACTGAGGTCCCTCCACCAGCCAAAGCTCTCTTGCAAGCATTCAATGGTGTGTCTGTGTAGTCAAGAGGGGGCCACAAACTGTTGGTAATGCTCTCTTGCTCCTTGTCTATTTGCAAATAGATAACTTTTTTATTTTTCTATCTCATGATACGAGTTCTCCTCCTTGAGCGGGAATTGATTTTATCTCTTTGTATTTGTTTACTTTGTCCACTTTTTCTATCTATCTAGCTATCCATGGAGGTGGGAACACAAAAATGGGGGTTTGATTATGGCAAGCCCCGAAACAGCCCCAACATTTTTCTTCATTCATATTGTGTACAAGTCGTTTGAGTAAAGCTCAGAGGAAGATCTCGAGTGCAGGACCCATTGTAAGTTGTTTCTTTGCTCCCCTTTGTGCTTTCTAGTATTTCTTGCTTCTTGTTAATTTATTTCGTTGAAAAGATATCAAATTTGAGTACGTTATTAAGATTGTGACATTTATGTCTAAGGGTTTATCGCTTTGGTTGTACAAGATGCCAGCACATCCCTCAGACTCTAGTGCATTGCGTTGGTGTCCTAATTCTGTGTTGTAGTCCTTTGGCCAAGAGTTGTCCCTTCTTTGGTAGATATCTCAACATCCTACTCTTTCATATTTTGAAACTTAGTCTATTTGAATATTGTTTTTGACAGCTATTCTTTGTAATTTCTTCATTCTGACTTTTAGTTCGATTAATCAAAGCACGAGGTAGTTTAGGGTAGTCTATTCCCTAAGATTCTCTTGGAAAGCAAGAGACTTGTGAGCAATGGATCCCCCTTCTCTATATTTTGGTGAACCTGACGTGAACCATGTTAGATCTTTTTTCTATAATTTTTTAATGTTTATGATAATTCTTTCTCCAAGGGATATTTCGGTATGTTAGACAATGCTTTAGATGTTCTCCTAGAAACATCCCCTACTATCTATATATCTTTTGAGAAAACATCTACTTCCTCTTTTCAAACTGAGAGGTCAATGAATGTTGTTGTAGTTGTCATGGCCTCCCTAAGGCCTAAGAGACCCGCTATTTGCTTGAATCCAGCTAGCCCTTCTCCTAATAAAATTCATTCCATCTATGGGGTCCTATAGTATAATGACTCGATAGATTTATATGCGAGGTTTCTAAGAGCTATAGACTCTGCCTCTTAAAATATCATAGGGAACACATATAACACTAGAAGAAATCAACAAAAATTGGATCAAAATTTTTTTTGTCCTATGCTTCAACCTACTCAAATTCCTATTTCTTTACCCCCACCTCAACCAAGTCTTTTTTCAACACCTAAACCCATGACTAAAGCTCCTGGAGATTATGATCTTTTCAAGCAACTTTGGGTTACTCCAACTAAGATCTCACTTTGGGACTTGCTTCAGACCACTTTGGTTTATCAAGGTATGCTTCAGGAAGCCTTGCAAAAGATCCTCTTGCCTACCTCCACTAGGCTGACAGATGTTAATACGTTGATGGCTCATATTTGTGCAGATTCGCTGAATATTATATTCTATCCACAAGAACTTCTACCCTCAGATGTGTAGAAGCAAGCAAATCCCCTAATGATCATAGTTAGTATTAATAACATTGGTATTAGACGTACCCTCATTGACACTAGTTCGGCCCTCAATGTTTGTGGTATGAATTTGTTACCTAATATTAACATAGATTCTTCTTCTTTAACTTATTCTTTATATATTCATGGATTTGATAACACTAGTCGACAGGCCCTAGGCACAATAATCTTGCCTTTGCGGCTAGGACCAATTACCTTACCCACTTTATTTTATGTGATGTCTGACCCCTTACCTTACAATCTTCTTCTAGGAATACCTTGGATTCATGTTATGGGAGTTGTGACCACTACTTTGCACCATTCCCTAAAGTTTGTAGCAAATAATCAAGTGGTTACAATCAAGGTTGACCCCAAAGCTTTCCACCTTTGTGAGTTGGTTGTTACTAGTCAAGCCTTGGTTGTTTCCACCATTAAGAATTGTATTCCATCGCTAGCCTTTTATGCAATGACATGATCTTTAGTGGTATTATCTGTAGAGACTGTCCCCAAAGCGAGTGTCCCTAAAGAGGAACAACCTAAAGCAAAGAGCCATAAGTCTTCAAGTCCTCTTCTGAATCAAACGCATGTCTCAGTGATGATTGGGGATCCCTGAATATTTTTGAATTATTTATTGGAGAATATAAAGTGAACCCCATCCACCTTGACCTTCCAATAACTTCGAGCACCTATGTCAAGGAAGTTGATCGTCCTCCCGTTTAGAAGAAAAGTTGTGATCCTATTCAGGACCCTAGCTATTCCCCTTTTGAGGAGGGTAATCATACTTCTACTAAGGATGCCAGTGTTTGTAATCCTAAAGAGAAGGATGGTTGTGGTCTCATAGATGCATTTGACACCCATAGGTGGAACAATTCTCTATATGTAGAACCGTCTTCCTCCCAAGCTTTGTAGACACGTTATGGTCGTAGATAAAATATTTTTTCTAAGTATGGTTATGGGCATAAATATCTTGGGCATATTGAACAAGGAATTCAAGTCCCTATCCAAACTAAGCCTTGTAAGCATCACTTGGGATTGGGATGCACTCTAGAACAAGCCATGCAAAAACCATAGTGGAGTGTTAATACATGATTTTAGTTGAACCTCTTAACTTAGTCTACCCTGAATTGATTGAAGATGAGGTAGGGTCTAACAAATTTTCTCTAGATGTATTCTCTTCAAAGGAAGCACTAGAAGAATTCTTAGGTGCCTACTCCCACCTAACTCCCTTTCACCTTAAGTGACAATTCCTGTACCACTTGCATAAACAAGCGTACTTTGGAGAATCTATCTTGAATGTGGATGAGGAGGCTCCTTTGTCTAACATGGATGATGGTTTTTCCATTCCTTACCTTGAAGACCATAGTCCTCTCATCAAGGGGGATAATACCAAAGTTTTCATGGATCCTAAAAATTCTAAAAAGGTGATTAAGATTGGAAAGTTCCTTTTTCTAGAAGAAGCTAAGGAGCACTTTGATCTTTTACATTCTCACCTTGATATCTTTGCTTGGTCATATGAGGATATACCTAGTATTGATGAGTCCATAGTGATCCACAATATTTTCCTATTTCTTTATGAAAATTCGTGAAACAAAAGATCTAGAAGATGAATCCCAAGGTTGCATTGTTAGTTAAGACCGAGACACAAAAGTTACTAAAAGTAGGCTTTATCCATCCTATAAACTATTCACCTTAGATCTTGAATATCATCGTTGTTGGTAAACATGATGGATGTATTTGTGTGTGCATTGAATTCTATGATCTTAATAATGATTCTCTTAAGGGTTATTTTACGTTACCTAATATCGATATGATTGTAGACTCAACTACAGGCCATGCCTTGTTGTCCTTCATGGATGGCTTCTTAGGATATAACTAGATTCCTATTAACTCAAAATATTGGTATATGATAGCCTTCACTGCCCCTTGGGGTACCTTCTATTATGTGGTCATGTTGTTTGGGTTAAATAATGCAAGTGTGAGTTACCAACGGCTGATGACCTTAATCTTTCATGATTTCATTCACAAGATCCTAGAAGACTAGATGTTGATGATATCTAGTGAAATCTATAACTCGTTAGAATCACGTAGGGAATCTTTGTCTTATCTTTAAGAGGCTTTAACTCTATAAGATCTGAGGTTGAATCCTCTTAAGTGTGTCTTTGGCGTAGACATGGGAAAACTTCTAGGATTTATAGTTTCCCATCATGAAATCGAAGTTGATACTAATAACATCGATGCAATTATTAACATGCATGCACATAGAAGCATCTCTTAGTTGTAGAGCTTGCAAGGAAATATTCATGAAATTCATAGATTTATATCTCAGTTGGCTAACTGTACCCTTCCTTTCATGTGCTTGGTGAAGAAGGATGTTCATTTCATATGGGATGAAGAGTTTCATAAGGCTTTTAAGTCTTGATCAAAAGTTATCTAGCCAATCCTCTCATCTTGATGCCATTTATGCAAGATAGACCCTTTCTAATTTATATCACCACATCACCTTACACTTTGGAAACCTTGCTTGCTGAGTATAATGATGATGAAGAGAGGGGTTGTTCTACTACATTAACCATGTTTTGGTTGACTATGAAACTCATTATTCCACCATGGAGAAACAATATCTCGCTCTTATCTTCGCAACGTAGAAGCTAAGACATTACCTTCTTCATGTAAAATCTCATGTCATTGTAAAAATCGATCTTCTGAAACATTTATTCATTAGTATAAACCTCATGAGAAGGTTGACGAAGTGGTTGATGTTGCTTTCAGAGTTTGACATAAAGTTCATAACTCAAAAATTGATAAAGGGCCAAGCGGTTGCTGATCAATTAGCAGATGCTCGCTCACCTTGCTCCTACCCTGGTCTAGATCTATTTCTCAATGAGGAAATCTTTGCAATTACTCACAATCTTGTATGGGAGATGCATTTTGATGGATTGAGATGTCATTCTTGTTCTGGGGTAAGTGTAGTCTTAATCTCACTTGAGGGTAAGCCAGTCCCTCTTTCCTTTCAATTATAGGGTAAGTGCACCAATATGTGACACAATTAAGGTGTCAAATCATAAAAATTCGCAAAAAAAGGGAAAAATTGGTCATTTGGCGCACGCCAAATGAATTGGAGTCATTTGGCGTGCGCCAAATTGAAAAGCTAAATAAAAGCAAAAAATGTGTTTCAAACCCTCATTTCTCTTCAACCCACAGCTTGGCTTGGAGGATTTGAGGTCTGCAACTCGGGCTCACCAAATATCATCCATTATTTGCATTGTTAGCTTGCTATCTTTCACGAGGATGCCGCCAACACATCAGAGACATTGAAGATTGCGAAGAGGTATGTATTTTTATTCTATTTGTTTTGAATTTTATTTAGAATGCAAATTGAAATAGGTTTTTATAATAAAATTTTGTTCTAATTATCAGGGGATGAATCTCCACCTCGAAACTTTCAGAATTCACAGTCACCCACTCAGGAAGAGCCTCCTATTCAAGAACAACTTGGAACCCCTCCATCAATTCATAGGCATCCTCAAGGAACACAAGAAAATATTCTAAATCAAATTGAAAACAATAAAAGATACATTAAACAATTAATTGGAAGATTAACTGAGCATGTCAAAACCCACCCTTGCAGGAGAGGGATTGTTGAATCATTGAAGTCAATTGTATCTCAAGTGTAGAGAAATATTTGTACTTTGGGTCAAAATTGGGCAGGAATGAGGATATAATGGCTATGCTGCAGGTCGTCATACGCATGTTAAAACAGGGCCAGCAAAGCCAACTTGTGTGCCCTATTTATAGATCCGAAAATCAACGCACCTTTATCTCATACATGCAGGAGGCTCCCCATCCATTGGTGCCACCATGAGTTAATTAAAAATAAAATTTGGGAGCGGTGGTGGATGGTATTTGACCAACCTCCATGCAATAACCATGAGGTGCCACAATACTTTTTGAGGAAACTCTATTATGAGTTTATCCTCAATAAGATGCCAAATTATTTTGACATCTTAGCATTTCAGGGTAGAGATTGGAGATCCACACATGATAGACCCTCAAGGTAATTCCATCGTGAATCCAGGCTGCACCGACCCCGCCGTAGGACCCATGGTGGAGCATGTCATTCCTTCCTTCCACAGAAAGCAGGATAGTGTAGAGTAGGACACATCGGGTCGATTTCCTCAGCCCTCACCCATACCATTTTATAGTGTGCGCGACCTCTAGTAGAGCTTGGTGTGGAGGAGACATGCTGGCCCCAAGCTCCACCCCACCATTGTGGTGCTTGTGGTGCAGTTTGCACATACGATTATAAAGGTGCTCGGGATGCAGCTACACGACCTACATCAGCTGGGTGTGTATGCATGGTTTTCAAAATGATTTCAATGAATGATGACCCTACATTGACAATCGTAAAATTCACCAAAGTTCATTTAATGTTGTTTATTAAATTATACTTTTGAAATTCAAATAAGTAAATTAGTAGAATTTTGATTTGATGAAATTTTAGGGTCAAAGTTTTCTGCTTTACGCCCCCTATTCCCTACAGACCCTTATTTGTTCTCAACGTTGAGTCCACAAGTATACAACTAGTATTAAAGATATTATTATTGCATTTGAACAGTTGAATTTTATTTTTGAATGTTTTTCTCATAGCATGCTTTGGATTTCAAACAGTTTCCTGGTGGACCTTCGACCTCCACACCTCTCAATTCATTTCCTCAAGGACCTTACACTCATGTAGCCTTTGTTCAATAATGGTGTTGTAAAATAGTGTTAGCTATTTTTCATAATTTTGCATAAATACAAATCTAAAAAATTGATGAGAAACACAAACATTGCATTTGTATTCCTTGATCGTGTCACATTATCTTCTCCTAATTCACTTTTTGTTCCTTTATTCCTTCCTAATCCCATCCCATTAACATTTAATAGTTCACCCTACCATTTACTCTTTCATTTACCATTTGTAGATGTTGACATCAGAGAACCCTAGTGATGTTGGTGGCATGATGGACCATGAAGTTGCTACAACAATAGCCAGTTCTGATCCATTGAGAGAGGTATGCAATAGATTAGTTGATTTGACATTATATTTTCTCTTTTATGGTCTATTATAGAAAATTTTCACGATACTTTTGTGTAGCTTAATTTCTATCTTGATGGTTGCTACAGGTGGTTGTCACTCCAAATTGTGGACGTGGTAATGATGTAAATCTGAATTATGACTATCTGTATGTGGTAAGTGATTATATTTTGTTATATGTCATTCCACAATTCATTTTTTGTGTATTAACATCTTTACATTTTATTGTATCAGTTAAAGGTCCGGAGTGAAGAGAGGAGGACTAGCAAGCATGTTCAAAAGACCAAAGAACCAACAGTCACTCCATCTAGCTAAATTTTGAAGGCAACACGGGATCTATTTCCTTCCACTAGAGGGAAATGACTGTATTAGGGTCGTTTGTTGTATGCCTATGTGACATTTTGGAACATGTTTTGTACAAGTGATATATACGTGACATTTTATGTCCATAATATGGCTCCTTTGTACTAAGCCTATATGGATTTTTTGGATATATTGTATATACTTTTATCAATATATATCATTATATACCTTACGGCTTTCTAATTAAATTTTTTTTATTTTGCTAGTGCCATTCTTGAATGATGTTATCATGCGTATTGTGTAAATCATATGCTTGAATGTTGAAGGAATGGATTTTTTTTACATTTAATCCTTAATTAATTACTGTTGATTTCTCAATAAGCTCCATCTAAAGCGTATTGTGTAAATAAGCTCCATTCCTAGTGGTTTGTATCCTTTGGAATGCTTCAATTACTTGTGCCTCACTTATTCGCATGTATGCTTCACTTATTCACATGCATACTTCATGTATAGTGTGTGTATTCACTTGTATGCTTCATGCTTCCAATGCATAGCAACAAAAATATTTTCGGGAAAATTTTGACAAACCAAAAGTATAAGAGTTTTTTAAAAAGTCAAGAAAAAATCATATTTAAAAAAAAACGTAAAAAATTGTAGAACGAGAGATAAAATCTATTTATTTTGAAATTGAAAGGTAATTCCATAGCATATAGAGATATAGAGAGAAAATAAAATAAAGATTTTAACTAATTAATGAATTGTAAAAAAAATAAAAATTGTAGTTTATATTCATATCGTTGATTACATTTTATTGCACATCTTTCAAAGTCAAAGCATTACTTCACACTGCATAACTAATAACTAGATGATGATAGATGACAAAATTTCAATTACAATATATTTTTTACAAAGTCAACCTAAGCAGTTATGCAATTACTTCACATTGCATAACTAATAAGTAGGAGCAGTTGCCAATTGCATTTTCTTATCATGGCATTCTATGAGGCTAGATTTCTTTGACGTATTTTATCAAATAGTCCACTGCCTTGTCTATGTTACCACATTTTTCATACATTTCTACCAAAGTATTTTGTCAAATAGTTCGCTACCTTGTTGCTATGGCTAAAAGCATAAAAAAAGTTCTTTCGAACAAGCTATGGATGCTTGGAAAAAATCTATCAAAAGCATAATAGCAAGCAATACTATAGACAAGGTAATGAACTGCTTGAAAATAATGCTTGAAAGAAATGTGGTCTCATGGTGATGGAATGCCATGACATGCAAATTGCTATGGATTTTCATGCCATTCCATCACCATAAGACCAAGTTTCTTTGAGGCATTTTTTCAAACAATTCATTGCCTTGTCTATGCTACCACTCTGAGACTTTAGGGAAGAAATTGGCAGGTTATCAAACCCCAAAATCCCCCATTATATTTCATTTGTACGGCCACCTCCACACCAAACCCAAAAACCCTTGTTTTGTGTACTTTTGATGAGGGTTTATTAAAAAAGACACTTCCAAGCCCTTCCCAAACTTTCCACCTAGTCAAAAACCCTTGAATTCACCCCCACAAGCTTAAAATTTCATAAGATAACTTTTCCTAACACCCCATCATCAGATTATGATTTGTACCCATTAAATTCATGCATTTTCCAATGCAAACAACCCTAGGGACTCACACAAATCAAGAAATACGCCAAGCATTATTCAATCCAAGGGAGGACTTGACAATAGTTTGGACATAATTTTTCTTTCCCAAGTGGACTTTGAATCATCTTGGACATTTTCCTTGACCATGGGCATGGCAGACTTTCCTTGTGCCTTGCCAAGATTGGGCGGACTTGCTCTTGACTTAGACATGCTTATTTTCCTTCCAAGTGAAAACCGAGAGAGGTTATTGTAGAGGGGAAGAACACGATCCCATAGGCTCAGACGAGAAGTTTCTAAGTGTCACGGTGTTTGAGTAACGTCATGCTAAAGTTTGCAACCATTTTGCACTTCGAACTCTTAAGGGATTCAGTCGGTTGAACATAGCTCGGAGCAATTTGGCGCATTTGGGTGCGAAAGAGGACCATTCCTAGTGTAAAATTACCCACTCGGACGTGTTGGAATAGTTAGTTTGGTCACAAGAGTTACAGAACGAAAGTTGCACCACTTTGCAACTTTGCACTACTTGCATTTGACAACTTTTTCCCCAAGTGAAATCTTGCCGCCACAGGAAAATGCCTCTGAGATAGAAAAAACTGAGAGAGGTTATTGTAGGGGGAAAAAACACAATCCCATAAGATCATACGAGAAGTTTCTAAGTGTCACAGTGTCTGAGTAACGTCATGCTGAAGTTTGCAGCCTTTTTGCACTTCAGACTCTTAAGGGATTCGACCGGTTGAACATAGCTCGGAGAGATTCGACGCATTTAGGTGTGAAAGAGGACTATGCATAGCATAAACGTACCCAATCAAATGTGTTGGAATAGTTATTTTGGTCACACGAGTTTCAAAACAAAAGTTGCACCACTTTGCAACTTTGCACTACTTACATTTGACAACTTTTTCCCTAAGTGAAATCTCGCCGCCACAAGAAAACGTCTTTGAGATAGAAAAAACTGAGAGAGGTTATTGTATAGGGGTAAAACATGATCACATAGGCTCAGATGAGAAATTTCTAAGCGTCGCGGTGTCTGAGTAACGTCATGTTGAAGTTTGCAGCCATTTTGCACTTCGGACTCTTAAGGGATTCAGTCGGTTGAACGTAGCTCAGAGGGATCCAACACGTTTGGGTACAAAAGAGGACCATGCCTAGCGTAAAAATACCCACTTGAACATGTTGGAACAGTTATTTTGGTCACACGAGTTGCAGAACGAAAGTTACACCACTTTGCAACTTCACACTACTTGCATTTGATAACTTTTTCCCCAAGCGAAATCTCGCTACCAAAAAAGAATGCCTCCGAGATAGAAAAAACTAAGAGAGGTTATTGTAGAGGGGTACAACATGATTCCATAGGCTTGGACGATAAGTTTCTAAGTGTCACGATGTCCGAGTAATTTCATGATGAATTTTGTAGCCATTTTGCACTTTAGACTCTTAAGGAATTCAATAGGTTGAATGTAGCTCGAAGCGATTTGGAGCATTTGGGTGCGAAAGAGGACCATTCATAGCATAAACATACCCAATCGGATGTGTTGGAATAGTTAGTTCGGTCACACGAGTTGTAGAACGAAATTTGCACCACTTTGTAACTTCGCACTACTTACATTTGATAACTTTTTCCCCAAGAGAAATCTCGCCGCCACAGGAAAATGCCTTCGAGATAGTGAAAACCGAGAGAGGTTATTGTAGAGGGGCACAAAATAATCCCATAGGCTCAGACGAGAAGTTTCTAAGCATCACAATGTTCGAGTATCATTACGTTGAAGTTTGCAGCCATTTTGCACTTTGGACTCTTAAGGGATTTAGCCGGTTGAACGTAGCTCAGAGTGATTTGGCACATTTGGATGCAAAAGAGAACCATGACTAGCATAAATGTACGCACTCGTATGCATTGGAATAGTTATTTTGGTCACACAAGTTGCAAAACGAAATTTGTACCACTTTGCACTACTTGCATTTGACAACCTTTTCCCCAAGCGAAATCTCACCACCATAGGAAAACGCCTCCGAGATAGAGAAAAACAAGAGAGGTTATTGTAGAGGGGCATAACACAATCCCATAGGATCAGACGATAATTTTCTAAGTATCATGGTGTCTGAGTAAAGTCATGCTGAAGTTTGCAGCCATTTTGCACTTCAGACTCTTAAGGGATTCAGCCAATTGAACGTAGCTCAAAGTGATTTGGCAGGTTTGGGTGCGAAAGAGGACCATTCCTAGCTTAAATGTACCCACTCGGATACGTTGGAACAGTTATTTTGATTACATGAGTTGTAGAACGAAATTTGCACCACTTTGCAACTTCGCACTACTTGCATTTGACAACTTTTTCCCCAAGCGAAATCTCGCTGCCACAAGAAAATGCCTCCGATATAGTGAAAATCAATATATTTTATTATAGAGGGGCATAACATGATCCCATAGGCTTAGATGAGAAGTTTCTAAGCGTCATGGTGTCTGAGTAACGTCATGATGAAGTTTGCAGTCATTTTGCACTTCAGACTCTTAAGGGATTCAGCGGGTTGAACGTAGCTCAGAGCAATTCGGCGTGTTTGGGTGTGAAATAATACCATTCCTAGCATAAATTTACCAACTTGGATGCATTGGAATAGTTAGTTTGGTCACACGAGTTGTAGAACGAAAGTTCCACCACTTTGCAACTTCTCACTACTTGCATTTGACAATTTTTTCCCCAAGTGAAATCTCACCGCCATAAAAAAATGCCTCTGAGATAATGAAAACTGAGAGAGTTTATTCTAGATGGGAACAACATGATCTCATAGGCTTAGACAAGAAGTTTCCAAGCATCACGGTGTCTAAGTAACGTCATGTTGAAGTTTGCAGCCATTTTGCACTTCAGACTCCTAAGGGATTCAGTCGGTTGAACATAGCTCAGAGTGATTCAGCGCGTTTGGGTGTGAAAAAGGACCATTCCTAGTGTAAATGTACCCACTCATATGCATTGGAATAATTATTTTGGTCGCACAAATTTCAGAACGAAAGTTGCACCACTTTGCAACTTTGCACTACTTGCATTTGACAACTTTTTCTCGAAGTGAAATCTCACCACCACAAGAAAAATCCTCTGAGATAGAAAAAACTGAGAGAGGTTATTGTAGAGGGCCACAACACAATCCTATAGGCTCATACAAGAAGTTTTTAAGTGTCACAATGTCTGAGTAACGTCATGCTGAAGTTTGCAGCCTTTTTGCACTTCAAACTCTTAAGTGATTCAGCTGGTTGAACATAGCTCAAAGCAATTCGGCGTGTTTGGGTGTGAAAGATGACCATGCCTAGCATAAACCTACCCACTCATATGTGTTGAAATAGTTATTTTGGTCACACAAGTTGCAGAACAAAAGTTGCACCACTTTGCAAATTTGCACTAGTATTTGACAACTTTTCCCCAAGCGAAATCTTGCCGCCACAAGAAAATACCTCTGAGATAGAAAAAATCAAGAGAGGTTATTGTATATGGAAACAACACAATCTCATAGGCTCAAACGAGAAGTTTCTAAGCATCATGGTGACCGAGTAACGTCATGCTGAAGTTTGCAGCCTTTTTGCACTTCAGACTCTTAAGGGATTTAGTTGGTTGAACGTAGCTCAGAGCGATTCGACGCATTTAGGTGCAAAAGAGGACCATGCTTAAACATGAATAAACAACTTCCAACTACTTTCCCCATGAACTACAACAAGATGACTCTTGAACTTTGACCATTTGACAATAAGTTGCAATTTGGACAACTTTTACACAATTTTGCAATTTTTGCAATATTTTGCAACTTAGACATTCCAACCACCTAAAGACCTATAAAAGGACTCCTTATATCATAAAATTTTCTAAATGACCTTATTTTTTGAACAAAAAGACTCAAATACCCCTAAACAACCAAAAGACCTCAATTGTCAACATTTGCATAAAATGCTCTTGGTGCCCCTACACCAGTAAAATCCACCCTAAGAGCTCCAAAAAAGATGGATTTCAATGCCACTGAACAAAAACATGGCTAACGCATCCCTCTACTCAAATCAAAAAACTTTTATTCAATTCCCTTCAGTACGGGCTCATGTAATTGACTGCTATAGCACTAAAAAAGAGACACTATGCATTTCTTGCACTTCAAAATTTGAAAAATGACACTTTGCACTAATTTAGCAAATTTGCAACCAAAACCTTCTAACTCACTAATAACCACTAAAATAGACTTATTACATCAATAAATGGTCTATATGACCTTATCGAAGCCAAAACAAGACTTCATCACCCTAATGACAACCACCGAAGCTTGGTGCCCCTGCACCAAATAGTGGTGCAGGAGCACCTACACCTTACTCACAAGAAATTTGATTCTTTGCAGACCGTTGATGGGTGATCAGTAGTTTGGTAGGGGTTTCTTTAGTTTATTTTCTCTTAATAAGGTCTAAGAATATCATGCTTGATGTAAATGGTAACTTTGGTGTCTCATTGTTCCATATTGTAAATGATGTCAAACATGTTAACAAAATGTCAATGATGACAAATGGGGTCTAGGTAGGTTAATGTTGATTTTCATGCATAAGGTCATGTTTTGGGTCCAATAAGGTCTAAATATACCATCACAAATTTTTTAGATGTCTAGGAGGGTCAAATAGTAAAATAATGTAAAACGAGTGAAAGTGTTGTTAACAACAATATGTAAACAAGTGTAATTTTGCACTCCTACGGCCATAAAGGGATTCAAAATTCAGTTAGAGGATGTTATGTCAGTTTTCTTAGGTAAGGAAACCTTTAAAAAGTTGGGAATCATCATTGTAAAGGTTGGCTTGGAGATTTTGGGAAGAAAATCCAATTTAATTCTTACTATTTTCAGGAATTTTCTGAGTTTTCCATCTTTTTCAGATCTGTACGGTAATGTACAATCATTATATTGTACAAATTCTCTATGGATGTTGTTGTGGAATGAATCAACAGTGCTTTGCATCTGGTTTGAAGGATTAGAAGATAATTTGAAGCATCTTATAGTTGTTTTCCTGAGGATTGTTGGGTATACCCTGTTTTAGGGTTTTGTAGATTGTATCATGTTTTGAAGGCCCATACATCGATTGTGCTCATTTTGATTGGTGTATTGGGTCTCATGGATAATTTTTAGGTGTTAGCGAGAGTTTTTTATGTTGATAGAAAGAAATAAAGTAGATTGGGTTGTTGTCCCTATTGAGTTTATGTGGGAAATGCATGAAAGTGGAGGTTTTAGTCTAAGGTTTGGTAAAATATGAGTGGGAAGTCATTTCTTTTGAATTATTAAGCATGTGCAAGGTGTCTTAAGAGTGTTTTATTTGGTTTTGAGATCTGAGGAGGCGTGGAATGTAGGTTTTCAGTAAACCCTCTTAGTTTGGCTAAAAATCAAGGGTTTCATAGTTTGTTATGTTAGAAGAGTCAACTCTAGAAACTAATTGTCGATTTAGTGGTTTCATGGCATGGGAAATTCTTCCCAAAAGTTTCAATTGTTTGTGATAAGTCTAAAGGTGGGTTGCTTTGTAATTTAGGCCTAATTAGCCTAATTAGGACAACGTAGGAGTGGGAGTTTCAGACGTTTGGTCCAAAGGACTTGTATCTGACCCTGAGATATGTTTTGTAACTTGGTAATGGGTGTCTGAATCATCCATTTGTTTTTCAAGTTTTTTGGGAAGTGTTAGAGTTAAGGTCCTAAAATCGGGTTTGCACTACTACTAGGGTTGCAAGGGTGAAAGTGGGAAATTCTACTTTTGGTTGTTTTCAAACTTTGGGAGTTGTTTGGATTGGTCTAATAGGCCCTTTTAATCTTGTTAGATTCCTCTTGAAGGCAAGTTGGCACTTTGAGTGAGTTTGAGCCTCCTAGGTCTGCATCAAATAGAGAGCAGCATATAACCATTATTTTGCAAACCCTTATACAATCAAACTTAAACGCTTGAAATAAAGCAATGATCAATAGCATGACTTTACAAATTCACTGTGCATACTTACCAATCAATCTAGGGAACCATCTAGGTCTGCTCTATTGATACACTAGAATCTTATCACTGACCAATTCACACTTCTTTGCTTCTTTCCCATATTTTAGACTGTAGGCCACTGTCTTGTATTTGCCAAATTCGAAAATGTTGTCTCCAATTGTGTGTGTACTAGCATGTGTTGGAAAATTGGAAAATGTTGCATCACCACCACAATGATGACATGTACCATCAAACATTACTTGTAAAAAATTTGACCATCCTCTCTTTCACATAAAAATGGAAGATAAGAATTCCCTTGGGGATTTGGGTGGAGACCTTATGTTACATTCCTCCAAAACATTGTCAGTATGCATATCTACACATATACGTCGATAAACATCATAATGGTTAGAAAACTCAATATGTACTCTACAACAACAAGTAGTGTGTGTGTGTGATTTATTTTGACATAAAAAGGCTTTAGCATTTCAAAATACCTTTGACATATTTTAATTTCAGAAACTTTTGTACAAAATTAGCAAAAAATTGGGTTTGAGTGGTATCCAAATAATGCTTTGGATGTGGCTCACATATTTTACTACCAATTCTCCTTCTTACAACATCTCTTTGATTAGGAGAGGTCCTTGTGTTATCCTTCCAATAATCTACTATTAAAGATCTCAAGCCTTGAGCAATTCTTTTATCTTTATGTGGCACTCTACTCGAGAATTCCCATAACTCATTTCTATCAGCCTCCAATCTTTATCCTTCCTTTGGCTCTAATTAGAGATGACTACTACGACTTACCATTTTGTAGGCTCACCTTGTTCCTTGTTTGACTGCTTAACAGTGTTGTTGTCATCACACGTCTTGTGGCACAACTATCCTTCGTGCATGAGGTAGAACCCACGCTCTCATATGCACTCATCAAGTTCTTTACAATGGAATTTTCACTTGAGTTATTTGAAACTCTCAGCCCATGAGCCTTCATGGTGGGCCTAAATTTGAGTTGCCTCATCATTTCAACAAATAGTTGGCATCTTCCACCCTCACTTAGCTTCTCAAAAAAAAAAATGCATATCCTCTGTGCAGCTCTTTGACATGTATGTTTTGACATCTTATCAGGCATCCATTTCAAAACATTGGAATCAATATCAATAAAAAATCTAGGTTTTCTATGCAAAAATCTAGGAGGAGTTCTCAAATGTAAATTTGTGTCAACATTAGGAACGTCAACAACATCAGGGATAGATTGTGTACCTTCAATCGGAGGTGCAATTGATGACATACCTTGAGATTGACATGTAAACGATGTTGTACCTCCAGCTTGAGATGTTGTTTGTGCAGTGAATTCAAATAGAGGTGTGTTTGTTGATGTAATTTTGAAACGCAATGTTATTGATGGTGTGTCTTCAACTGTAGATGTGATTTCTGATGTACTTGGAAGACCACATGTTGTTGTGGTGTGTCTTCAACTGGAGATGTGCATTGAACTTCACCTATGGTTGATGATGTGCCTCCAACTTGGGGATCCATTTTTGTCCTTCCATGAAATTTTTCCATTCGTGCCCTTTGTTTTTCCAATTGTACATCTTTCTTAGATTGCAGGAAATTTCTGGTGTATGGGCTGCAATTCTTTTGCTTCACGAGCTGCAATTTTTTATTCTCTTCTCCTTGCATTTTTTACTACACGTTCTTCTGATGTTAGAGGCTTTGGTCATTTCCTTGGCATGACGTTGAATGTTGCATATTCACAATCACACATAGAACAAAAGTAAGTAATGAATTTTATGAAACATATTGATAGTGTTGATTACATTGCATTTTATTAAACACACCAAAGCATTTTATGAAAGAAATCAGCAAGTTGTTTCGAATTATCAAACATATCTATATGCTACAACATTTTTCATACATAAATCTTCCAAGGAAGAACGGTAAATGGTATGAATGAATGGAAACTTCATTAAACCAACTATGTCTTGAGTCACTTGAAATTATCTAAGCACATGATGAAGGTGAATTCTTTATGGCACAAAAAAATTAATAGAAACTTGCACATTAACATTGATGAAAGCTCTTAGGTTTTCTAAATTATTTGAAAATAAAAGTTTTCCCACAACCATCAGTAATAATGAATTTAATGTTGAATTCTATGTGTAACAATGAAGATTAATAAAATCATCAAATGAATGGTCTATAAATTGTCAAAACAAAATAAAAAAACTTGTCTTAAGTTGAATTCGTTTATCTAAGCATGCTGGAAATGGACTACTATAAGCAATGCAAATAGAATTCATAAGAAAATTTATGTTAAGTTGATGTCGTTTATATAAGTTTAAACATGAATTCATCTAAATTATGTCATGGTTTTCATTTTTTTCTTCTAAGTCATAAAAATTAGACTTTTTAATGCAACTCTCATCTAATTCAATGTTGAATTCTATGTCCAATTGTTATGATTAATAAAATCATTAAAGGAATTTACATTATTGTCAAAAATAAACAAACATACTAAATATAAACATTTCAATATTACCAAAAATGAATATATTACCTGAGATAATGTAAAATGATGTAGAAACTTCAAAATGTCTTCATCTATGTTGTCTGCATGCAAATTGGTGGCAAAAATGTGATGGATCAAGCATAGATTGGTACAAAAGGAAGTCAACTACATAAAAAAGGCGTTTATCTGTCAGATTAAGTGTTGAACCAGACAAAAGTAGAAGCATGTGGGCTAGAATCATGGGGTGAACCCCTATTTTACCATTTCAATGTAAAAAACACTTCAATAGGAAGGGAGTGGGACTTGAGATAGAGGGAGAGGGTATATGAGTGAGAGAGATTAGTCCTAGTAGCGTGGTAGGGATTGATACCTGAGAGTGATAGAGACTTGAGAGGGATAGAGAGTTATCTAGCTAGGGTGGGGGGAAAGACCTCACAATGGGAGAGGGGTTGGAATGAAATAGATTTTTCTACCCTCTACCCTTAAACTATAACTGTAAACCCTTAAACCATCAACTCTCATTGCCTCTCTCAACCCTCTACCCTCTACCCTCTACCCTAAAACCCTAAAACCCTAAAACTTAAACCATCTACCCTCAACCCTTAAACCGTAAACTGTAAACCCTAAAACCCTAAAACCATCAACCGCTTGTCTCTCTCTCTCTCAACCCTACGTCCTCTACCCTTAAACCATAAACCCTAAACCCTAAAACTGTAAACCATAACCCTAAAACCCTAAAACCCTCAACCCCTCCTCTCTCTCTTTCTCAACCCTTAAACCCTCAACCCCCCTTCTCTCTCTCAACTCTCAACCCTCAACCCTTAAACCCTAAAACACTTAAA
>VDFB02139193.1:0-21085 GCA_007258455.2 Sequoia sempervirens | reverse complement strand
AATGTTGCCTTTTCAATATTGTTTGCATTGCCAATCCCCATTAGTACCATGAATGGGTATTTTGACAACCAACCAAGTTGAAAACTCCTTGTCATTTCCCACTCACGCCCCCTTTTTGGTTTATTTTTCCTTTTCTTGCTACCAACATCATCATCCTCATCCAAGTCAATTATCTCATTCTAGCTAACTGGGCCCAGGGTATGACTTGGAACATCTTCTGCAGTATTGTTATCTGAATTTGATACATTTTGATTTAAATCAATGACAATCTCAACTTGACCTTCTACTGGTGGTGAGGTATTGGGAATGCTACCAATATTTGGTGGAACAGTTGATGATGTAGCTCCATCTTGACCTGATGGATCATAAGCTTTGGAAATTCGAAAGTAAGACTGTATGGTATGTCTAATTTTTGGGTGTTTTGATGGCCTCCCAGTCTCTTCACCATCCTGAGGAGCGACAAGAGTCTCTTCACCACCCTGAGGAGCGATGGGAGTCTAAGGAGTGGCAGGAGCGTTACCACCCTAAGGAGTGGAAGGAATCTAAAAAGCGACAGGAGTCTCTTCACCACCGTAAGGAGCAGCAGGAGCCTTACCACCCTGAGGAGTAGAAGGAGTCTGAGAAGTGGCAAGAGTCTCTTCACCACCTTGAGGAGCGACAGTAGCCTTACCCTTGTTGTTTGAGTCACTCGACATATTGATCTCTGATTCGCTCGACATATTCATCTCTCACTTCGAATAAAAACTGGAAAAAATGTTTTCTTGTTTAAGGATAGAGAATATAATATAGATCCCATTACCTACTCAATATCATCTTTAAGACTGAAGCAAGAATGAAAAAGAGATAAAGAAAACTTATTATTATAACTAATAACACTATGAAGAAATGATCACTCACCTTTAAGTCTACGTTTTCGGCTTTTGCTGACTTCTGATTTCTGAATAAATAACACATTCAATTGTATTTATTTATGTTCATGGAATGGATTAATAATAAATCACATGTATCAAATTCAATACCATGGAATACAATACAAAAAATTTGGCTTTTCCTAAACTTAGTCGCTAGTCCTCAGAGTTATATAACCTTGTCGCAGAGTTCTAAATTTTCATAACTTCGTGATTCCCCGACTTGGTTGATGGTTCACTTTGTTGAGTTGCAAGTCTTTCTTGGTCATCTTTCTACTCGGTGGGTCAGAGGTTTCAAACACTTCAAAACTTCAGAGTTTGGTTCTAACTTCTAAGGTTCACTTTTTTGAAGCAAGAATGGAAAATAGATAAAGAAAACTTATTATTATAACTAATAACACTATGAAGAAATGATCACTCACCTTTTAAGTCTACTTTTTTGGCTTTCACTGACTTCCGAATGGAGAAGTAGAACCTCATAACTGAAAAAAATGCGTAAGAATAAATGACACTTTCGATTGTATTTATATCAATCCATGATTCCATATTTGGCGAATTCTGCGGGATTTTTAAATGGTATATTCAAAATTTGGTGAATCCCAAGTGCTTATACAATGATACGTTGTAATTTTCAAGGCCAAATGTGTCCTCAAATGTAATTATTTTTTAATGTTATTGGCGAAATAGGTCCTCATGGGCAACTTTTTATAAATTTTAATTGGCGAAATAGGTCTCAACAAGCAACTATTTGTAAATTTTAATTAGCGAAACGGATCCTGATACAATGTTGTTTTAATAGTATTGGCGAATATGTAGGTGTTTTATGAAATGCTTTCAGGATTCCAGGAAAAAGTATTAGTCGGTCCAATTGAAACACGTAGTTTGACAATGGCGAATTTGTTGCTTAAATATGCCTCATAAAAAAACTCATTGGCGAATGGACATGCACTGGACCTATAGTTCATAAAATATGGGTGATTTGGACACCCTGTTGGGAGAGATAATTCACCAATTTCAACTTGGCCGATTCCTAGAATTCGCCAATTGGCGAAGATTCGCCACTAAATTTTTCCCTGTTGTGTGGCCTTTCAACTTTATCTTTATAAATTTTCCTAGTCTATGTTCAAAATATCCTCATACTCAAAATGTTCCTCGAAAACTATTATGCAATCTATCAAATCCTTAATATCCAAATATTTGAAGTATTTTGGTATGTCCACCCTCATCCTTTCTCTAATGCTAAAAATAGATTTTAGCATTCTCTCTTCCTCACTTCCAACTAATTCGATAGGATTTGCTTCTACTTCCTCAAAATCACTCTCTTTAGCCCTAGGATTAGCGTTTCTTTGATGAAATTTCTTAAGAAAATTCATTCATCTATAAATTACCTTCAACATATCATTCATTTCTTCCATTCTTCCTTAAACATTCAAGATTCATTTCCGTCTCTTTCATTACAACCAAGTGATAATATCTCTTGATTGGGATTTTGTCCATACCTCTTGGAAATTATCTCACAATTGACACTCTATTTACAAACCCCTTGTAGAATTCCTCATCTTGTGAAGCTCAATTAATTCTTGTAAAGTAAAATTTATCATGATGCACTTCCTCATATTTTACTTAATCCTTAATTTGAACCAACTAATTTTGAAAAACTACATCAACAAGGTGTGCTCACACCCACACTAATGCAAATCCTAGATCAACCTTTCTCTAATACCATATGATGTGCCAAAGGGTCCTGAGAAGGATTGTCCAATCATACAACCCAAATAGTTAAACACACAAAAGTGAAAAGAAACAATACAAAAATCACCCAATTTACCTTGAGGAAACCCTTAGCAAGGGAAAAACCCAACTGCCAAAAGATCTCAATTTTTTAGTAATTTCACAAACTAAGCTATAATTTGCCACAATGGCTTTCCTCACATACAAAAATAAATAACCACTTCCAAATTTGCCACATAGGCTACCATATGACACAACACAATCCTTACATGACCCACTCTCCTACTTGTACTCAACATCATACTCCTTAATGCCTTGATTCTCCTCTTAGTCCTTTCCCCCTTGTGGTTTCCCTATTGCAACTCCACTACTATCTTTAAACTTGTTTTCTTTATTCCAATTGCCTTGAAATCTCATATTTATACCTTTCTCCATCTTCTCAAATAATCCATGTTGGCTTCAATATTTCTCTATTCCCCAAACCGGGTGAAATATGTTGCCAACCTACAATTAAAAACTTATAAACTTGAATGATGGGTAATCTTCATGTGGTTCATCAACATCCTCCTAGCAATCCATGCACAACCTTCCAAAATATCTTTCCTTTGAAAGAAACCCAAAATAACCTTTTTTAAATCATACAAATTATAACTAAGCATCTTTGTTAAATTGTAAGAATTGGTTCATTAAATCATTGAACCAAAATCTTCTAAATTATACCAAACCTTATTAGATCAATCACTTACACACAACACTACCATTGAGACAACACCACTTAATTTCATGTTGAGTGAAACACATCCACTTTTCTTCATAATAGATTGCCAACTATCTATCAAGTGCATGATCTACCTCATATTTTTATCTTTCCAAACATAATGAAGATTCTCCATAACACCCTTAGGATGCCCTTGTATGGGAGTGCATCCGTGCTATTGATATATTATATATATAGCCAAAGCAAAGAAAATATAGTTATTCTATTTGCCTATCAATAGTTCAATTAAGTCCACATACCTCAAAAATATAATTTAGATTAAAACTCATGCATCACTAGCATAGACATAAATTAATCTTGTGAATTAGTATGATTAAATCTCACCATTTAACCAACATTTCCTTTTTCATTTAAGATTTTATTTAATTGAATACGTGTAGGTAATTTTAAATCTACTTTATAAGAAAAACGTGCAAATTAGGATTAACATCAACATATAATCATAGTTCATTAGATTAAATCAATACTTATTAAATTGAGTTGAAAAATATTATTTGTTAATAAACTAAAATCATACACACTAATTGAAATTAAATTCTTTTATTCATATTATAATTTATTTTTTTATTAAATCAAACTGAAATTAATAAATAGTTAATTAATCACATAGTTGACAAACATTATTAACATGAAATCTACAAATCAAATGATTAAAAACTACATGTAAAATATTAAATTTGGATAGAATTTTAAGAGTTACAAGGATATTAGACCTTACAATAACTATCCAATATACTTTGTATATCATTCACAATCTTATAAATATATCAAAATTCTACTTTGATACCACTTGATTTATAAAATATTAAAAACATTTTCTAAACAATCATTAGTTACATATTCTACTTGCTAACTCCATATAAAACATTTAATCACTTAAAATCTTACCAGAAAGAATTCTTATAAATTCAATTTAATTGTTTAACAATGAAAAGTAAAATAAAATAAAAATATAAAATCTCTCAACAAATGCAAACGGACTATTCAAAAAACTAAACACAAAGATACATCTCCAGATAGCTTCAAAAGAAAATTAAATTCTACAAGAAATTGAATACGAACTATTGCAGAACCCAAACAATCTGTAGTTTTGAATTTGAATGTTTTAGTCATATTTGAAATAAATAATTTAAATTTACAAACATCGAAGGTACAGATTCAATTCAAAAATCATGGAGTGCATTCTAGAGGGCTCAGAATGTCTATAAAATATTTCTAATAAGAAATTTGTGCAAAATGCCTTACAATTTCATTATTTTTCTCATTTTTCGCATTCTCATTAATTGCATCATTAGTTGACATTGAATTGAAAGTTTCGTACAATAAAAAAATTGATTGTATAATCTATTAGAATGTGTTCTTATTTCTCTCCAAGAAATTTTACTAGGAAGATTATCCAAAACATCACTTTCAATTTTAAAAAAATATATATTCAAAACTATTTTCATTTTCATTCTCAGATCTTCATTTTCATTTTCATTTTCATCTTCATCTTGATTTCCATTTTCATTTTCATTTTCAACAACAAAATGGTTTTCATTTTCATTTTCATTTTCAACAACAAAACGATTTTCATTTTCATTTTCAATAAAAGTATTTTCATTAAGAGGATTTTTTATTTTCATTTTCCACAACAAAACGATTTTTTTGGCGGCCCTTGCTGGCCTTGGGTTGGGGGTTGTTGTGCTTTCTTGGATCTTTTCTTTTCACATCCTTTTTGTTTTGGATTCTTTAACACTTAATCTTTTTATTTTCTATATACTCAATGGTTTCAGGTCCCTGTAAAACCTATTTTTTCCTTTATAAAAAAGAATTTGACTCAAATCTTTAACTCTACAAATATTATTAATGTCAATATTGTGATATCCAACCTCTTGTAAATCTCTAATAAACACCATTTCCATGAGGCTCAAAGGTGGATTTGAAGACGTACCTAGACTTGTGCCTATTGAAACATTCTCCATAGCATTGGAAGGGATATTTGAAGACATACCAGGAGTAGTTTGTATATTCGTATTAGTTTCCACATTCACCTCTTGCAAGTTTGCATCGTCTACATCTATGGTCTCCTCAATGTTTTTATCTTCAATAGTTGTGGAATTGGATGCTTCACCATCATTCATTGATTGAATTTTCATTCTTCTTTTTCTTTGTCTTTGTTTCTCCTCTCTTTGCTTGAATTTCTTCAGGGGTCAAATCCTTCCTATCTTTCCTCTTATTCTAACATTGTGATCCCATGATTGAAATTTTTTCAAGTATACACAAATGAATGTCAAAAAATTGAGAGTCTTCCTTGTTTGTTCCTCCTTTAAACAAGTAGTAATTGTTCACAAAATTCCTCTTCCTCCTTCAAATAAGTAGCAATTGAACAAATTTACTCTTCCTCTTTCAAACAAGTAGCAATTGAACAAGAATCCTATTCCTCGTTCAAACAAGTATCAATTAAAAAAGATTCCTCTTCCTCCTTCAAACAAGTAGCAATTGAAAAAAAATTATCTTCCTCCTCCAAAAAAGTAGCTCAATCAAACAAAATTTCTCATCCTCGTTTGAAAACATTTATAGGAATTCAACAAAATTTCTCTTCCTCCTTCAAACAAATTGCAAATAAATAAAATTCCTAGATTCCTCCTTTGAAAAAAAATAGCAAATGCATAAATTTTATCTTTCTCCTTCAAACAAGTAGCTCAATTAAACAAAAATTTCATCCTTCTTTGTAAGAAAATAGGAATTCAAAAAAAATTATCTTCCTCCTTCAAACAAATAGCAAATAAATAAAATTCATCTTCCTCCTTTGAATACAAATAGTAATTCAACAAAAAATTTCTTCCTGCTTCAAACAAGTAGCAATTCAACAAAATTCTTTTCTCACGGCATCCCAATGATGCCTCCTTTCAAAATTGAAAAACATCCCAACTTGAAGAGCTTCAACAAGATAAAAGGTGAGAAAATAGGGAATATGTCGCAGTCAGCCATACAAAATGATTCTGAGAGCCGACATGCCCCTTTTTGATAGTAAAATAAAAAATAATGGTAAAAAATAACTCGGGATCCCATTTCATTTTCCAATATCCTTTGAAGACAAATTTTCAAGGTTGAGAGAAGTTGTCGAGTTTTCATAAGGTTGTCATCTTCATGGAAAGTCACCTACAGGTCCGAATTCAGAGTTTCAGATCCAGAAACGAAGTGTGGAAGGAAGAGTAGAGATAGGAGTGCAAATTCAGGTCTTAACCCTTTGAAAAAGAAGAGTGGGACTAATACACCACTTGTGGTGTATGAGTCGCAGTACAAGGCCTTTTCTAGATTTTAGGAGATTCAGACTCACCACTATCAGATTCCTGTTTCCACCCAACAACCCTAGTCTACGACTAAATCGCCCAAATTGGTGTATGAGTCCCAATGGGCATCAAACAATGAGTTTTTAGGGTTTTGGAGCTTGTTTTGACTTCATTCTTCTTCCAGGTTCACCTTTGTTCATTCTCAATTTGTTATTTTGCATTTCAACTTTCCATTTCCTAGGTCATATAGTTAAGTTTTGTATAGTACTTTGCATGCTACATTCATTTCCTGTCTTTCCAAGCCCTAGCTTAGTGGTGAACCCCCTTTTAGTCTCTAATCAAACCCTGTGTGTCTATGCACCTGTGTGACCTGTTATGCACAGACTATCATTTGTTCCATAGTGCAACATTGGCTAATGACCAACAAGTGTATTGAGATATGAGTCACTATTATTATCAAGGTTACCATGGAGTGTAAGCAGTAGCGCAGAAGAATAGGCCAAATAGGAGGACAACGGAGAATTTTACCTGGCACCAAACCTGTGGGCTTAACCTCCATCCCTTCTAATATTGGTGGGACGTTTGCCTCAGGAATAGAAATTAGGAGCCGATGTTTCTACATAAGGGTAGGCGGAATAGCTAGCTCATAATTAATTCGAGGACCATGGCCCACTTGGAGACCCAAATTTATAGATAATTTATGCACCATGTGTCTAATCACATTTATTTGTCGCTGGGCTAAGAAGAGAATTCAGATTTTTGAGTAAATGCATGTCTGTCGTATTTTTTTAGTTGGCCTGGTTGTGGCTCCTCCTGTAGGCTTGATGTGACTATCAGGAAGCATATGGTAGTTGCTAAGATGCCAGAGTTGAATTGTACAGTCAGTCACCATTTAATGTCTCGGTACCTGTAATAAATGAATAACCCTTTATCATGCAAGTCAGGTCAGTGAAAATTATGCGTCTCTTACACAGTAAAGTATAATAATAATAACTCTCAGGAGGAAGTTATGAAGGCAGGTTAAGCGATAAGTCCTCTTGAAAGGTATGTCGTGATCTCACTATTTCCCAGCATAGTCTGAACCCTGCAATAAACCCTCTGATCGCAAGGAAAATGATTACAAGAACAAGGTTGAGCAAAGACAAATATTTCTGCAATAGATGTGCCACTTCAAAATCTTACAACTATGTTTGATCTAAGTGGATTTTTTTTTATTGCCAAATAAATGATGGCAGAACAAAATGAAAGCCTCATCCGCTTGATCCCTTGGGCTTGCGTCGCCCTATCAGACCATTGGCAGACAATGCAAAATAAACAACAAAACAAAAACAAAAAAACTTTATACCTGTAGCTGCAACCCTCTTCCTTTTGTGCTACGCCAGATCTGTCGTTGCAGATGGTTACTATTATATAAATGCTAGTCATACTAGCACTGTTGTTATGCCACAGTAGTATTTATGTTATTACAATTATGCTTATTGGTATTTTAACACAGAGATTAGCATGGTAGTAATAAAAGTATCAAACGATATAGGAAGCGAAATCCATTCAAATAAAAACCCATGAAAAAACATTATAAAGGATCAACAGGACTTTGAGCTGACAATTCAATTTGAGACAGACAAACGAAATCTCTTAGCGAAACAAAGCAATGTATTTCTCCCCATTTTCTTGGCAGGGGACAGGAGGGTAGTCGTAACCATTCATCTGCAGTAGCAAGCACGTATGACAATGCTGAAAATTCAATGGATATGAGTAGAAAATCAACGGGGGACTTTGAGACACAGGATTATGGTTCAGTTGATCCTCCTCCTACTCTCCCACAACCCCCAAGAGGGGTAATTAATAATTAAATTTGTTTGTTACTATATAATAGCATGAAGATTATATAAAACTTCTGCTCATAAATAATGATGTCCACAGCATTTATATGAAAATTGAAGGACTGTCTCAAAGTGATTTTGATGAATTCAATTTTGTATTTCTAACATTTTTGTTTTAGATGTATGCTCTTTGTAATATTCTAATCTGTTATATAGAAATAAAAATTACCAATATTTATATAATTAACTTATTTTTATAAAATAAAAATAAAATTGAGAGGAAGAAAGCACCCACTGTAATGTATATACTGATAAAATTGCACAAATTTCTTATTAGAAATATTGTATACACATTCTGAGCCCTCTGGAATGCACTCCATGATTTTTGAATTGAATCTGCACCTTTGATGTTTGTAAATTTAAATTATTTATTTCAAATATGACTAAAACATTCAAATTCAAAACTACAGATTGTTTGGGTTCTGCAATAGTTCTTATTCAATTTCTTGTAGAATTTAATTTTCTTTTGAAGCTATTTGGAGATGTATATTTGTGTTTAGTGTTTTGAATAGTCCGTTTGCATTTGTTGAGAGATTTTATATTTTTATTTTATTTTACTTTTCATTGTTAAACAATTAAATTGAATTTATAAGAATTCTTTCTGGTAAGATTTTAAGTGATTAAATGTTTTATATGGAGTTAGCAAGTAGAATATGTAACTAATGATTGTCTAGAAAATGTTTTTAATATTTTATAAATCAAGTGGTATCAAAGTAGAATTTTGATATATTTATAAGATTGTGAATGATATACAAAGTATATTGGATAGTTATTGTAAGGTCTAATATCCTTGTAACTCTTAAAATTCTATCCAAATTTAATATTTTACATGTAGTTTTTAATCATTTGATTTGTAGATTTCATGTTAATAATGTTTGTCAACTATGTGATTAATTAACTATTTATTAATTTCAGTTTGATTTAATAAAAAAATAAATTATAATATGAATAAAAGAATTTAATTTCAATTAGTGTGTATGATTTTAGTTTATTAACAAATAATATTTTTCAACTCAATTTAATAAGTATTGATTTAATCTAATGAACTATGATTATATGTTGATGTTAATCCTAATTTGCACGTTTTTCTTATAAAGTAGATTTAAAATTACCTACACGTATTCAATTAAATAAAATCTTAAATGAAAAAGGAAATGTTGGTTAAATGGTGAGATTTAATCATATAATTCACAAGATTAATTTATGTCTATGCTAGTGATGCATGAGTTTTAATCTAAATTATATTTTTGAGGTATGTGGACTTAATTGAACTATTGATAGGCAAATAGAATAACTATATTTTCTTTGCTTTGGCTATATATATAATATATCAATAGCACGGATGCACTCCCATACAAGGGCATCCTAATTGTGTTATGGAGAATCTTCATTATGTTTGGAAAGATAAAAATATGAGGTAGATCATGCGTTTGATAGATAGTTGGCAATCTATTATGAAGAAAAGTGGATGTGTTTCACTCAACATGAAAATAAGTGGTGTTGTCTCAATGGTAGCGTTGTGTGTAAGTGATTGATCTAATAAGGTTTGGTATAATTTAGAAGATTTTGGTTCAATGATTTAATGAACCAATTCTTACAATTTAACAAAGATGCTTAGTTATAATTTGTATGATTTAAAAAAGGTTATTTTGGGTTTCTTTCAAAGGAAAGATATTTTGGAAGGTTGTGCATGGATTGCTAGGAGGATGTTGATGAACCACATGAAGATTACCCATCATTCAAGTTTATAAGTTTTTAATTGTAGGTTGGCAACATATTTCACCCGGTTTGGGGAATAGAGAAATATTGAAGCCAACATGGATTATTTGAGAAGATGGAGAAAGGTATAAATATGAGATTTCAAGGCAATTGGAATAAAGAAAACAAGTTTAAAGATAGTAGTGGAGTTGCAATAGGGAAACCACAAGGGGGAAAGGACTAAGAGGAGAATCAAGGCATTAAGGAGTATGATGTTGAGTACAAGTAGGAGAGTGGGTCATGTAAGGATTGTGTTGTGTCATATGGTAGCCTATGTGGCAAATTTGGAAGTGGTTATTTATTTTTGTATGTGAGGAAAGCCATTGTGGCAAATTATAGCTTAGTTTGTGAAATTACTAAAAAATTGAGATCTTTTGGCAGTTGGGTTTTTCCCTTGCTAAGGGTTTCCTCAAGGTAAATTGGGTGATTTTTGTATTGTTTCTTTTCACTTTTGTGTGTTTAACTATTTGGGTTGTATGATTGGACAATCCTTCTCAGGACCCTTTGGCACATCATATGGTATTAGAGAAAGGTTGATCTAGGATTTGCATTAGTGTGGGTGTGAGCACACCTTGTTGATGTAGTTTTTCAAAATTAGTTGGTTCAAATTAAGGATTAAGTAAAATATGAGGAAGTGCATCATGATAAATTTTACTTTACAAGAATTAATTGAGCTTCACAAGATGAGGAATTCTACAAGGGGTTTGTAAATAGAGTGTCAATTGTGAGGTAGTTTCCAAGAGGTATGGACAAAATCCCAATCAAGAGATATTATCACTTGGTTGTGATGAAAGAGACGGAAATGAATCTTAAATGTTTAAGGAAGAATGGAAGAAATGAATGATATGTTGAAGGTAATTTATAGATGAATGAATTTTCTTAAGAAATGTCACCAAAGAAACGCTAATCCTAGGGCTAAAGAGAGTGATTTTGAGGAAGTAGAAGAAAATCCTATCGGATTAGTTGGAAGTGAGGAAGAGAGAATGCTAAAATCTATTTTTAGCATTAGAGAAAGGATGAGGATGGACATACCAAAATACTTCAAATATTTGGATATTAAGTATTTGATAGATTGGATGACAATTTCATATGAACATTTTGAGTATGAGGATATTTTGAATGTAGACCAAGAAAATTTATAACTTACAAAAAATTGATGAAAGCGAATGAGTTTATTGAAAAGATGCAAAGTAAAAGTGTTGAATCATGTGATATATTGGTTAAGGTAGATGAAATTGTCTCCAACCTATTGCAACAATTGGATGAAAACAAAAGAACTAAATAATGTCTAGAAATTAAAATTCAAAGAAAGATGGATGAATGCATAAAGCTTGAGGAAGAAGCGGAAATCTTGAGATCTGATCTAGAAATGGAAAGAAGTTTTGAAGAAAAATTTAAGATAAGCTCGACAATGCTTGATGAATTGATTACTTCTCAGAGATTGGCTATGAATAAGAGTGGTTTAGGTTTTGAGAAAGGTCAAAGTTCTAAAGAAAAGCAATCTACTAGTAAGAAGACTCAGTGCGAAGTTGAACAAATCAAGGATCTAAGAATCAATTCCAAAAGAACTCCTATCAAACAACATGATGCTAAAAGGTATTTATCTTTCAATGGTGTTTGTTATCCCTGCAAGAAATTTGGTCATAAGGCAAAGGACTGCAAAAGTAAAATGAATGATACTTTATCATTCTTTGGCAAGTATCATAAGTGCAAGAAGATCATATATAAAGTTGGTCTATGTGAAGATAAGTTGAATAAAAGAGAAAATGGAAAGAAGAATGTTGTTTTCTATAAGTGCAACAATCTGGAACACCCTAGTAATAACTGGAGAAGAAGAAAGAATAATCATTTGGCGAAGAAGCATGATCAAATCATTGATCCAGAAGAAGCAAGAAAGGAAATGGAAAATATTTGGAGAAAGGAAGGAAAGCAAGTTGAATCATTAGTCTTATCTATGCTAACCTCCAGTGCAGATAATCCCATCAATATCTAAGTAAAGCAGTGACTAAGGGGGAGCAATTATCAGAAAATCTAATGAACCCCCTCATCGATACTTGTGTCACATCATGATAGTTCAGTATATTAAATAATGTGGTAGCATAATTAAGGAAATTTTCTTAGTCACATGTGTGAAGGATAAAGTCTGCAAATTTTGAAAGAATGGAGGTGTACACAATTTTTGAGGTAATATACCTATATATTGAAGCATTTATTGCAAAATCATTAGGAATGGAAGAAATTAATTTAGACAATTCAAGAGGCTTATGTATTTTTGGAGAAGCGTGCAAAGGAAGCTTAGAGAGTAATTCAAAGTTTTAGGGTTTTAAGAAAAGAACAAGTGGATTTGAAGTGAGCTCAGGAAGCAGGATATCTATATATTTCTTATTGGCATTTACAGAGGTATTCTTGTTTGCAAAATATTTCACTTTTATTGCTATGGATAATTCAAAGGTTGTGAATAGTGCAGATAAAGTGCACGTTAATTTGAGAAGATATTTGAAGGATCTATCAGAAGAGTTTTTTCGTGCATTCTCTTGCATCCATCTGAGAGTGTTTCCTATAGAGGATATCTATGCATTTTTTTATAGTAAGATAAAAGAAATGTCATCAGTTCAGTTGAGCATGCTATGGGAAAGTGAATTAGAAGAGAGCCATGATGCCTACAAAGTGTTAGTTGAGAAAAAATTTGGATGTTTGGAGGAAATTCCCTTTGTTTGGATTTGAAAAGAAGTACATATTCGAATAATTTTAAGTAGAATTCATGATGAATCTTTGTGGATTGATGAGACACATTTGATTACCTGAGAAGCTATCAGAGATGTAACTAGCTCGTGTCTCCTCCAAACCCCGCGCCGGTTACGGATGAGCAAGAAACAATTGAGGCTTACTGGGTGTAAGACATCTAAGGGAAAGAAAAAACACGGAGATTAATCGCTGATCCAAAGAATAAAGGTACGCCACGGTCATCACCTCACAAGGCTCGTATCCCCTAACAAATGACCTTGCGCCTACTGCTGCTTGTATATCAATACGATATGGTTGTGCATGAGTGCTGGATTATGATTCTATATGTGATTCATTGTGATACATTTTTAAGAATTTAAAGTAAATCAAGAAGAGTAAGAAGAATACATTCTAGTATGGAAATCTTGTTATCTGTTTACTCTTTTACTTTTTGAGAGAGTTACTAGTAATAGGAAGAATAGATTAGTCAAATATAGTGCCTATTTCCCATCAAATCAGGAACTTCATGATAAAACTTGGTAGCTCGAATGTAGAAGAGACTTCTCTTGTAGCATTCTTTGGAAAATTTTAGATGAGGATGAACAAAAGGTTTAGGATTCTAGTAAGTGTTGTTGAAAGGTATTCCAGAAGCGTCAATTTTCTTGTGTCTGCATATTTTTGTCACATGGAAGTAGTTGAATCAAGGTTGGTATGGATATATGAATTAGATTATGAAGTGTTAGAGGCTGAAGTTGATAATTATGCTAAGATTCTTTTGGAAAGCCCTAAGAATCTCAATGTAGAAGGTACCTTCGGTAGTGCAACCAGAATAGGGAAGAAAAGGAAGAGTATTTTTAAGCAAGAAGTTGTAGAAGGAAGTGAGTTTGAACATGAGCATGAAAGGATAAATATTCAAAGAGCTTTGGAAGAATTGTGGAAGGTTATTCTCGGTGCTAATTTTGATTCATCTATTTCTATTGTGGAGAATCTCAGAGGCATGATTGATTCTTTGAAGATATACATCTCCGAACTTGAAGTACCTATTTGAATTAGGTTTGATGAAGGAAATTTGGAAGATCTATCAAGGAAAAATGTGCAAATGTAGGGTATGTGTAGGGTCATCATGGGCACAGGCCCCGCTATGCACCAGAAAACTGAGTTATAGCAACTTGACGAAAAATTTGAATAGCTATCATTACTCAAAAACATGCAAGAACAGAATCTATATCAAATTGAATGTAGTTTCTAAACTACTAGGTTGGTTTTACCTATTGGTGAAAATTTGAGTTCTTTAATGTAGTAGTACTTTTAATTGCTAAAACAAAGCAGCCAGGTGTCTGGTCTGGACTCCTAACCACAAATAAAATGATAATTTTTATATAATATTTAGATATAAGTAGAGGACTTTATGTCCTGATGTGATGCATATTTTTAATTTTCCCATAAGTAAACAATTCACCGGGCGAACTTAATACAACTCTCAAAAATATAAAAAATTGTATGTCTAACCACCTTAACTTGGTCACTAAAATCCTGAAATCTCACCCTTCACTTCCTAATCCTGGCGCATGAAAAAGCATGCACGTGACACATACTTTGACAAAA
Source organism: Sequoia sempervirens (assembly GCA_007258455.2). Classification (NCBI taxonomy): domain Eukaryota; kingdom Viridiplantae; phylum Streptophyta; class Pinopsida; order Cupressales; family Cupressaceae; genus Sequoia; species Sequoia sempervirens. The sequence goes on along the minus strand of VDFB02139193.1, from coordinate 6,423 downwards.
CGTGCTAACCGCCCGGAAAGCTATGACTTCAACCTACTCAATCGTGACTTTAGCCGGCACCTGAACAGAAAATGAAATAAATAACCACTTCACAAATCAAAAAGAACACTTATATTATGGAGCGAATCTCTTTAAAACCTTTGTTTATAATGGAAAATAGCCCACCACACACTCCACCGCTATCAGCTACCCCTCGGTCTATCACGATCCCCGCATAATAATTCCTGCACAGGCGAAAGCGATGAAGGAATTGGAGAGTGTACAAGGTTGTGAAGAAGAGGCAAAGGAACTACTTTCTTTTTGCCTAGATTGGTCTAGAAATACACTGAACATAAGAAATGAAATAAGGATGAGTGAATCCTAGATGAGCACTCAGGTAGATACATATAGGTTAGCAGAAGACAAAGATAATTAGAGGTGGTCCTGCATTGTGCAGCTTCAGGATAAATTATTTTCTCTACAGGATCAAAGGACAAAAGTTATCAAGAATTTTGTGGCACTTAGAGACATGATTAAACTTAGACACACTTTTGTTTCTAGTGCTCTTTGCTATATTGGTGAATTATCAATGATTAATCTCCCAATACTCTAGTAGATGGTATAAAGTCCTTAACTAAACTTGAGCTACCACAAGACTCTTATAAGTGAAAAAGATTTATGGGAAGAAGGAAAAGAATCATGGAAGGTCATCTTGGAGAGTCTCAGAGGTTCTTCTTCAGGTTAATTCAAATTTGTACATTCATATATTTTTAGCTACATTTTGATATATACATATATACCAGATCCCATCCTTTGTCATTGACGTCAAAGGGGGAGAGATAGAGAATTGGAGAGAGAAAGAGATGAAGAGATAGAGGTTAACAAAGGAAAAACATTTTTGTGAAGAAATTTTTTGATAGGGGGAGTATGCAGAGTATTCAAAGTTTTTAGTTTTAGTATACTAGAAAATGTTTTTGTCATGCATGTTGCCATCAATGCCAAAGGGGGAGATTGTTGAAATTATGGAGCCTTGCAACATGAGCATGAAAAATGGATGGTTTGTGTTGGTTATTCCTATGTTTTCATTGATTCCAACATGGTGATAACTCTATGAGAAATCTACTTGGTTTACCAGAAGTTGTTCCTTGTCATTAATGCCCTTTTGTGTTGGATCAGTGTGTTGGTATCTGAGTCTAGAAATCATCGCAAGATCTGATATGACTCCAATCTCTTAACCATGTTATCCTAACTCATTCAGAAGGCTATGTCCTAGATCTTGAGATGTTTTTGGTTGTGAGCAGAAAGTTATCTCTGACAAAGTTCAACTCTTTATTTTACTGTTGTTCCTTGCTTGGCATATTGTGTGGGAGACTCTGCATTTTATTAAGGTGAATATTCTTATGGTGTGGTTTTTGTTGACAGTATCTATGTTGGTGGTATGATGGGAAATTAATGTGTTCTCAGATCTGGAAGGTGTTTGCTTTGAGGATTATTTGTTGGTTTGGAGAATTGTATTCTAGTCTTGGCCAACTTAGTGTATGCAATACATTATGGATACTAGTTATGTTTTATGGATGTCAGCCGACTCGGTATAATGCACTACATGGATAAAATGTTTTATGGTGCCAAAAAAGAGATTTTTGATTATTTTTTTTTCATCTAATTAGGCTGACATAAGTGATGATTAAGATATACTTGTATATATAAGGTTTTTTTAAGTGGAGAAATATACAGGAGAGTGAGCAAGAAGAAAAGTGTGTGTGGAAGAAAGGTCCAAGCCTAAATGCTTTATCAGTTGTGGATTAGAGAAAATTTGTTGAGTGACTGTTGTGTGAGGAATTACTTCATATTCTAGGCTTCATTGGAACTGAACCTTGCACATTGAAGGCGTATCCTATCAGTTCAATCTCTTGGAAGTGAGCCACTATCTTTGTATCTTGGTGATTATCCATCTTTTGTAATTAGGCAATGAGCCTTTTTAAGGATAGTGATTCTTGGCAGTGAGCTCTATAATATTTTGTATCTAGATATAATATATTGTGAGTTATCCCTCACCATGGTTTTTCCCTTTTTGGGTTTTCCATGTAAAAATATTGGTGTTCATGTGCATGGTTGCATTGATCCAGGTTTCTATGATCTCTCTTGCTAATTTAGTCAAAATTATGATAATGATTAAAGATAGATTTTATTGTGGTTTTATGGAATATTGATTCACCCCCCCTCTCAGTATTCTAAATGTTCAACACATTGCTACTCCCCACTGAACACCCTTGCATTGTTAAATAAATATCCCTTGATTTCCCTCAATGACATCAATTTTTTTATTTTTTCCATGCTTTCATTTGTATATAAGTTATTTTTCCCATAGTACCTCAAATCTCTATAAAATTCCATGGCCTCCCTAATAGTAAATGACACACACTCACTAGTGCAATATCACAAAACACCTCATCATGGTACACTCTAATGTTGAATTTTATATAGCATTGATCCTCTACTAAAATTTTGTCTCCCTCCTATAACCAACTAAGCCAATACAAGCATAGATGCCTCATCCTCCTCATTCCTAATTTATCAACCATCTATATATGGACACTAGATTATTTTTTCTTCTACTATCTATCACAACATCATAACATTTACTACCTACCCTACATCAAGTCTTGAATAAAATTTTCCTCTATGACAATTCATCAGGCTCTTATCACACATTAGTACCCTCCAAAAAAATAAAATTCCCCATCTTTTAATTCCCTCTTTGAAGTGGGTGAAATTTCATCACCAAGTGTAACTCTCATACAACCTTCCTCCCATTCTCCTTAATATTCAAACACTTTGCATCCTTCCTTATCATACATAAAATAGATTCCTATAAACAATTTCTTCCTTGTTCTCATACATGGTCCTCTTCTATCCTATTGATAATATCCTCCATCTTCCCCCTAACCCTCTCTATGATAATTATCTACTCTTACATCTTTTTAATAAATCCACCACCATTTGAACCCTTTTGGTAGATACTATAATCATATCCTTATTTTGATAGCCCACATCATCTTCTTTCTCTTTGTAATACTAGTTAAACCTTGACCTATTAGAATTAATCCATTTTCACTACACCTCATTTAGTTTCTTTGCCTCTTCTCTTCTCTTCCTCTTTAGTGTTTTCTCCTATCCTCCTACATCCTAGTTAACTTTTTTGTAGTAACAACCAATTTTTAGGCCTCCTCAAATTTTTGGATATTCCACACGTGCCTTATCCTCCTAGATGGACTCCTCGATCTATTAATATACTTGGCCACTTTCTCATGACCTTACTCATGATGTAATAACCTAATTATTACCATTTAATACTCCTTAGTGTACACTTCTACATATATCTCATGTAAAATATTATGTATCTCCCGCAACAAATCCAACTAGTAATTGGTTAACATAAACTTAAGTCTTAGACTTTAACTTTTGCACCATCTAGTCCCACTTTGTAATATTAGACTTCCTCATTCTATATATTTCTAACTAAACTTACTTTCACCATATCACTACATGGCCTTTCAATTTAGTTTGTACAAATTTGACCTAGCTTGGGTTCATAACGTCCTCATACTCAAAATGTTCCTCCAAAATTGTGATCCAATATATCAAATCCTTAGGATCTAAATTTATATAGTAGCTTGGTATTTCCACGCTCATCCATTTATCAATCTTATAAATAGATTTCATCATTCTCTCCTCCTTATCATCTTCACTTCCAACCAATTCTATAGGATATACATCCACTTCCTCATCATAACTCTCTTTGGCCATAGGATTATGGTTCCTTTAGTTTATTCATTTAGTTGTAAATTTCCTTTACCATATCACACATTTCTTTCATTATTCATACAACATTCAAGATTCATTTCCCTCTCTTCAATGATAACTTTACAATATCTCTTGATCAACATTCTATCTATAGTTACCTTTTGTATATTACCCTATGGTCGAAACTCTATTTATAAACCTTTTGTAGATTGCCTAATCTTTTGAGACTCATTTAATTCTTGCAAAGTATAATTTACCATGATGCATTTCCTCATATTCTACTTAATCTTTAATTTAAATCAATCACTTCACCTTATTTGAAAACTCATTCTAAAAGACTACATTGATCAAATGTGCTCACATCCACACTAATGCAAATATTATATCAACCTTTCTTTGATACCATATAATTTTATCACAACTAGAAAGTCCCAACAAGGATCATACAATTATGAAACCCACACAATTAAATATATAAAAGAAAATATAAACATCACAAATAATACCAAATTTATGTGAGGAAATCCACCACCAAAATATTTTATTTTCATTCATTTCAAAAACTAAGTTATAACCTTCCAAATTGGATTTCCTCACATACAAAAAGAAATAACCACTTTTATAGTTGACACATAGGCTACCATATGATACTATAGGATCCTTACATGATCCACACTCCTACTTGTACTCTATATCATACTCCTTCTTGTATTTGTATCCTATTATTCCTTTCTCACTTGTGGTCACCCTATTGAAAATCCACTACTATCCTTAATATTCTTTGTTGCCTTCAAATTGTCTTAAAATATCATAGTTATACATTTCTCCATATTTTCAAATAATATGTGTTTTCCTTAAGATTACATAAATTCCCTAACCACATGAAACATGTTGCCAACCTATAATAAAAGGCCTATGAATTTCAATGGTCTAATGGTGGGAAATATCCACATGGTCATCACATGTCTTCCCAATGGTCCACACAACCTTCCAAAATATCTTTCCTTTGATACAAACAAAATATAAGAATCAAATTTCCTCTTCTATCAAATAGTATGTCACATCTATTAGCCTCTTCCTATCTACTACAATTCCTTCCGTTTGGCCTTCCATGACCATAAATTTCTGAATATAGATCCTCATCCTCTTTTTCATCTATCCCATCCTCCAAAATACTGCCTTTTAATGACCCCCTTTCCTATCATTAACTCTTTAAACTACTTATTTTGTATTTTTGATGTACCACCTATCCCAATAATGCCTCACATCTTTATAATCAACATACATTACTCATCCTCACTACACACCATTTTAATTTATGTAAAAAATCCCTTGATATCTCTTAGATGCATCAATTTTTGTTTTTGGTCATCTTTCCATGTCGTAGAGGTGTTGGTTTTCCCATCATACATAATATCTATCAAAATTCCATGGCCTCCCCAATAGTAAATGGTAAATACCCATTAGTGCAACATCACACAAGACCTTATCATGATATTCTTTAAATTTAAACTTTATGTATAATTATTCCTCTAGAAAATTTAGTCTCCCTACTACAACCAACCAAGATAGTATAGGAATATATGCCTCATCCTCCTTAATCCCAATTTTAAAACCATATACATGGTTACTAGATTTTATATATTGTGCTATCTATCACCAAATCATAATATTTACCACTTACCCAACATTAGGTCCTAAATAATTATTTATTATGTTCAAATTCAACCTTTCTATCACATGTTAGTGCCCTCCAAAAAATAACAAATCCCCATCTTCTTATTCCCTCTTCAAATCATTTAACCTTTCATCACTAGATTCAAATCTTATACAACCTTCTACCCACTATCCTCAACACTTAAAAACTTTGTATCCTTCCTTTCCATAATTGAAATAGGTTCCTCCAAAGAATTTATCCCTTCTTGCACATCCTCTTCTATCTTACTAATATCCTTAATGTTCCCCATAAGGTCCTCTCTATGGTAGGTATCTTCTACTGTTTCATTTTTGTATTAACTTCCACCATCATCTCTGCCCTTGTGATAGCTATTGTAGTCATCTTCTTTATGGTTATGATAGCCCACCTCATATTCTTTCTATATGTATTAGTAGTCACCCCTTAAGCTCATGATTACTCCCTTTTCACTTCACCTCACCTAGTTGTTCTATTTCTTCTCTTCTCTTCATCTCTATGGGTTCCACCTATCCTCCTACTTCTAGATTTGTGCCGTAGAAAAAAGGTACCTCTTGCTTGACATGGGAATAATTCATGATAAAATGGACTTAATGAGGCCTTGATTCAAGTGTTGTGAGGCATTTTATGCATCTACACTAGGTCTTGGATTCTTGCAAGTTGAATAACATGCATTTAATGATGTCTTGTGAAGGTTTTGTGAAGTGTTGTAAAAAAATTCTACACTCCTCTAGGCTCTATTCATTACAATTCACCTAAAAATCACCTTTTCATCACTTATTAGGTCCTAATTTGAAGTGTTGCAAAGTCTTGTAATGAGATTTCATGCTTTTCTAGGCATCATTTCACTATTTACACCTTTCTTATGCTTTATTTGACCCCTTTATGCCCTTATAAGGCTTAATTAAGTGTATTTTTGAATGTAAACTTGACAAATAACATTAAAT
>VDFB02139192.1:0-24927 GCA_007258455.2 Sequoia sempervirens | reverse complement strand
TTACGTGATTCCTAGTGATGTGAATTTGTGTGTATGTGAATAATGCATGGATATAGTACTTAGATTCTTGAGATTTTATTTACTTCCCTTCTATTGTTCTCATCTAATATTTGGAACTTGTTCTTCGGTGGTGTTGTAGGACGATGCCTAGAGGTCGCGATCTTGATAGGGTGGTCATCAAAGCACCTTTTTTTTTAATGTCCATGAGGGTGGTCATGAGGAACACCTGAGCCCTCAATTATGCCCCTTGCTTGAGGAAATTTTTAACTGGCTTGGCCTAAGACAAGAGAGAAATCGACAAATGGCAAGGGAAAGAGAAAGGTTCCCTAGGAGAAGAGGTGTTTCAGTTGTAGTAAGACTTATAATGGATCTCTTAAGGGAACGTTCTCCTACCTTCCATAGTCATAGTGGTGGTTTGGAGGATGAGACTTGGATGATTGGTGTCCGAATTGGTGGGCATCTTTTGTCTAGGAGAATCCGGAGTTGGTTACGAGCCCAACTTTATCGGCTTGACCAGTCAACTCAGAGCACTCGGACTGTAGCTAGTAGGGGTCGACTTCAACAGGATGGTGCACCTCCTTGAGGTAGAAGAAATGTCAGAAATGCAGGATGTTTCTCTTGTGGCCAACAGGGTCACGTAGCTAGGCAATGTCCTCAGAGGAGCACACCTGAATTCAGTAAGAGACCGACAATCACAGAGCCAACAGGGGATGATGTGGGTAGGATCCACAGAGCAATTGAAGTAGTTGATGACCACCAGGTAGGGCATCAGAGCACATATGTGGAGACTATAGGTAGCAGACATGCAGCTGACTCGGGAGCCCATGAGAATTCTACGATATAGGAGACTAATGTAGTGCTTCTTATGTTGTGTAATACCCCCTTGTTACTGATATTCTTTGCTACTATTTGTTACTCTTATGTGTTAGTGTGATACTGGTTTGTGATGGTGACTAGTTCACTGATTTGGTGTGTGAGCATTCCTCCTGTATTAGGGAATCTTATTTTCTTTTGTTTGCCGGCTTCCAGGAGTAAGCCAAATTTATGGGGGGGAGGATGTAATACCCCTCATGTTACAATTTAGATTTGTTTTTCTATGTGTTGATTTGGTACTTTGATACTGTGATGAGACTGTTATTGTTTGGTTTGGTTAGTAGACCTTGTTGTTTATGCCTATACATTAGAGGACATGGTTATTGATATGGTATTGTGATTGGTGATATTAGTTTGGTTTCAGTAACATTGCGATGCATTAATTTAGTAAATTATGTTATGATATGATTTGTTAGTTTAGAAATGATTAATTTATCGGTTATATTATATTGTTTGGATAGATGTGATGAAGGAAAGTGTAGCACCACTCGTTCGCGGGTGCCCTGCTACGCTGCGATTCCTTCTCACAATACAATGCTTTGATTTTATATATGTATGCACATGTACAGACTTCGTTTGTATGCAGGGATTGTAGGTACATAGTCTCGATTCCACCTGCTTCGGCAGGATAGGGCGAGCACCAATAACCCAATGGCATAATGTTGAAACAGAGATGACTTGGAAGTCATCCCGTCCCATGTTGTCAAACCATCTCGATTGAATGGTATTGTGTGTTCTTGTAATTGTCCTTTCTGCAATTATTATTGTGTTCTGTGTGAGTGTCTTGTCGTATGTTATTCATGTGGTATTTTATAAGTTGTGACTGATTCAATTAAATGATGGTAATAATTGTTTAGTATAATGTTAGATTAAATTGTATTTAAATATTTAAAAGTTTTAGTTTAAAAGTCATGTATTTTATTATAGGCTAATTAAATATTAAATTGTGTTTTGTTAATTTAATTAAATTATCTTGTTGAAGATAATTATAAAATAAATAAATTAAATAAATCAAATTATGTGCAAAGCAAGTAAAGCTTGCAAAAGCTGATTTAAAACAAAAAGTATTGAAGAATAGAAAAATAAATAAATAAAAGAATGGAAAAAGTTGTGTGAACGAATGAGAATTGAGATTTGACTGAAAAGCTTGCTTTCAAAGATATAATTTCTTTTATTGTGGATTTTTGAGAGCTTTTGGAAGAAATTGGTAATATCTTTTATTTAATTAAAAAAAAATTGTGAGTATTTGGGGACAGAGGATTATTGAGACAAGGGTTGCACAAAATAATTGTTCTCTACTGTTGAGTCTTCTGAAGTTTTATGTTATCATTAGTTCATCTGAGTTCTTGAAAGGGGGTTTTTCAATCTTTTGCTTGTATTATGTTGGAGAGAATTTTCTGAATAAAGTATTGGATTCGAATTTGAGCACGGTATTCTGGAGAGGAGATTTCAAAGCAAGAACGTGAAGCTCTTCGTAAAGGCCATCAGGATCAAACAAGCATCATCAGATTCTCAAATAAGCGCAGGACTCCAGGTTTTATCTACTTCTTCTCGGGTCTTTTGATTTAAAGAAAACAGTAAAATAATTAGATTTTTTGGTGAAAGAAAAAGGAAACCTTTGAAAAGAGAAATTATTGAATAGTGAATTTATGAAAGAAATTAAATGAGGTGTTTATGAAAATTGCTCTACGAATATTCTTGCAATTTGGCTATGAGAAAGTAATGATTGAGCTTATGAAAATAGACTGTCTTTAAATTGATTCTGTTTTGTTTTGAAATATAATTTTCTTTCAGATCAATTTATTTTGGGGATTTAGAAGAATATCTTTTATATATATATAAGTATATTTGTATTTTGTCCTTCTGTCTTCTGTACCTGAAACTGGTTATTGCTCCTTATTGAAATATATAAATTATATATATATATGTATATATATACAAAAAAATTTGTGTGTATATATATATACATATATATATAAAGTATTGTCGCATTAAATTTTTTGAAAGTTTGAATGTAAATTTGTTTTGGGCGAATCGACCCGTTGGATTACGTGCCTACAAGTGGGTGAAAATTATATTTTCTTTTTATAAAATGAATTTTTTTAAAAAATTATAAGGAGGAGGAGCTTAGGAGGGAACTGGTGAGTTGTACCCTCCATACCCACAATATTGGTTTGAACCCTAACCTATACTTGATCATGGAGTCTATGTCTTGTGATCCCTACAGGGACTATGGTGATCCTTGCAGGGCTATGACAGTAAACACTTACATTGTTGTTTCTTTTTTTAATTTGTTTTAATTTTAATTTTTTAATTTCATTTTATATATATATATAATATAATTTAATATATATATATATATAATTAAATATATATATATATATTTAATTATATATATATATAATTATATTTAATTATATATATATATATAATTTAATATATATATATATTTAATTATATATATATAATATATAATTTAATATATATATATATAATTATATTTAATTATATATATATATATAATTAAATATATATATTTTAATATATGTTTAAATTATGTTATAAATTATAATGTTTTTTTTTAAATATTCAATGTTTAATTGTGAAATTAAATGGATTTTTTTTATTAAGAAAGTAATATAATAATTTTGCTAGATTATTGTTAAATTTTACATCGAGTTAGACTTGATTGGAGATTGTTGTTTAATTTTCCATTTTAGCTTTATTGTTTTTACTTTTAAATCGATGTGGGAACCCTGTTGTTAATTTGTGAAACTTTATTCCAGAGGCTTGTTTAATTTTGAATGTTATCCTCGTCTTGATTACACTTTTGGAGTTGAAACTTATTGGTTTTATGATGGAAGGGTTGTACGGGTTGTTGAATTTTGTTATGAATTATCGCGAGATGAGTTATGCCGCACGTGGCTTGGTTTTGAGTTATGTGCTTTATCTGTTGAGTTCAACCCTTGCCTAGATTTGTTTTATGTTAGGGGTCTTAGGGAGAGTGGCTCTTCGTGGGGGCCGACACCTCAATTGGAGGAAGGGCCAAGATATCCCATGAGAGCTATGCGATGACACTCTCCACTAGACACCCATTTGCCTTGTTTCTTGTTGCCTCTGGAATTGTGTACTTAATTGTTGTTTCAGATTTATATGGAATCATGTTCTATTTATTGTTTCATATTTATTTGGAATTGTATTTTGAATGATTATATCAGTTCTTCTGGAAATGTATTTTGGAAGTTGTATGCTTAATGTGTTTCAGAGTCTTTTGAGAATGATTTATGAATGTTCTTTGGACTTGTTTAATTGTCATTGCCTTGATTAATTGTGGCGATTTTCTTATCTTTATCTTATTTCTTGACTCGTGAATGTTGTGGTCTATGTCATTGTAACCTTGAGTTGTAATTGTATTTGTACTATGGTGTTCATGGATTCAGTTTGACAATCATGGTCGAGTTAACTTCCTTGTCACCTCTGAGCATGAGGGGTGAGTTATTCATAATTCACATGGTTGGGTGGAACGTGCTCCGCACCCGTTGGGTTCCCCATCAACATTCTTTGTTTGCAACATTCCTTCAGTTGGAGTTTGTTCTAGTGGATCATTTGTAATTCAAATATTATTGTACTTCGTATCATCCCACATGTTTGGGAATTGTATTGTAATTCATTCATCAAATCATGTAATGTATTGTATAACTATTGATGTAATAGTTAGGGACTTTTGTAACATTATTGTGAGAGATTTTGTATAATTATGTAGTGATACATTCACTCTTGGTTCATGGATGTACTCTTATTCATGGTTATTATAATGTTAATGGATATGTTATTTATCATTATCTTTTACTTTTGTTATTGTTGTTTTGCGAAGTAACCTCGCGTGCCCTAGAGAATGTAACACTTAGTTGTTAATGTGCAATGTAAATGTAATTAATGTTCGGGTGCATGGTTACTTTATGTTATTTAAAAAAAAAAAATTTGCAATGTTTGTTCTTTGGGGTTTTGCGATTTTGACCAAGTTAGGGTGGTTAGGCGTGAGTTTTATATGTTTTAAAAGTTGTAATAAAAATTCATAATTAATTATTTACAAAAAAATTAGAAAAAGATATGCATCACATTGGGACATGAGTCCTCTACTTATGTCAAAATATTATAAAAAAAATTACCATTTTATTGTGGTTAGGTTATTGAAGATACCTCTTATTTTTTCCCTAAATTTTAAGTACTATTGCATTGAAATTTCAAATTTTCACCAAATAGATTTAAAAAAAAAAAAACCTAGTAGTTTAGAAACTGCATTCAATTCACTACATATTCTATTCTTACATATTTTTTGAAATAATATAGATAAATTATTCAAATTTTATGTCAAGTTGCCTTACTCATTTTTTCTGAATTTTTTTGCCACTTAAGGGCCTATTTTTCCATAATGATCCTGCACATACCTATGCAAATATATACTCTCTAACATATTAACATACACATAATTTTCTATCAACATAATCCTTAAACCTCCTTTAAATACAAATGTTTGTAAATAAAAAAAGAAAAAAGAAAAAATCAACTGATTTTCACATGTATTGAATGAAATATTAAAATATAATTCTAAAATTTGTTCACATTATAAAGTAATGGACATCCATGTCCACCTTACAGGAACAATCCCATTATTATCAGAACAAATGACTAAGCAGCGCTTGATCCATTTTATTTAAATATATAGTAAGCTGAATAGCTAAAATGTGTTATGGTGAGTCAGTTATATTAATTGGGCATGCTCGGGCCACCTTTAATCCTTGCAAAAATCCTCCTGCACACAATATACACAGTTAATAACAATAAAATATAAATAAACAACTATTTTAGATAATAATACCTTGCGCTGGCAGGGGAAAGGAGGAAGCGATGATGAGAACAACACAGAGAATAAAAGTTAAAATGGCTTTGGATTTGGATGAAGCCGCCATTGCTTTGGATATATCTTGATTTCTTGCATCAACACAAAATTGTTTAGGTGGTTAGGGAGAATGTGTATAAAGGAAAATAAAGTGTAAATAGACGAATGGTACAAATATTACAAACAAAAATAAATTGCTCCCACGATGTGTTAATATGCACAAACAACACAATGCAAACCAATCACTAATTGTGAGAGATAATAGGCACAAAAAAACTCGAGTAAAGAAAAAAATTCAAATGGAAATTAGAATTTCATGTCATCTAATGATAAAATTGTCTCACAAGTAAGGAGAAAATATTATGGAAAAAAATTCTCTCGAAAAGAGAGAATGAGAATAAACTAACCTCTTCAAAACTTATCCTTAAAATATAGCAACATGAAGATGAAGAACTATTGAAGTGTGTCAAAGTTATAAAACACTACTAAGGAAGAACTAGTTTTTATAGGAATCAACAAACCCTCCAATGAATGTATATTAACATAAGAGAGAGAAAAATATTACACGTGTGATGTCAAGTACACTACACAACCATATATACATAGATCGTATAAAGATAAAAATACCCTATGAATTTGTAGGTGCAAATAGTACTATAATCAACAAGACACAAAAATATTACACAAGTGACCTCAAATACACTACTAAATATGCATGTGATGGTTTATATAAGTACTATAATCTCACAAATATTGACCAAATAAAAAGTAGAAGGTTGTTCCATTAAATTCAAGGGAGCATTAGCATAACCATGTGATGATGTCCTCCATAATTTTTTAAATTGAGAGGTATTGGTAGATTGACTAAAGTGTGGCATAATAAGGTTGCTCCATTAAATTCAAGAAAGAATTAGCATAACCATGGGATGATGCCCTAATAATATTGACAAGGGAGAGGTATTGGTAAACTTACTAAAGTGTGAAAAGGAATCTCAAATTAGAGTAAGATGAAATGTGATGAATAAAACGAGATGTGCAAAAATAAGACACAAACACATAAGGATACAATCTCTTAGATTCTTTATTGTCATGGAGTGAGACTCACTAGCCAATATCGTGATGGAAAAATCCAAGGCACTTACACATCTACACTTTATTAAATTGTGTGAATACAAAAAAGGAACACTATGAGGTGCAAAATTTACCCCTAAGTGATTCAAAATTATTTTTGATGCTTTATCTTACTAGGTTTATAAAAATATTTTATTTTATAGAGTTCTTATAAGTGTAAAAATTAAGATGATTGTGGCTTATGTCATGAGGTGACCTAAAAAGGACATAATGCATTTATACCCTAGAACCTCAAAGAAATGACACAAACCTAAAAAATGTAAAATCTTTGAAAACAAAGAATGATATAAAATATGTAGCTAGAAAAATAAAGTTGTAAGTAGAATTGTGCATTTTGGAAACCTATATCAACCATTTATAACATACAATGATTATATATATTTTTAAATTCTATAAAATAAAAGAATACATATACCATGATATTACTTGTGTTTTTTGATAAAACATTAAAAAATTTGTTGAATTTCAACACGAAGGGACAAAAATGTGAAAAAGGGGTGCAAAATAGATGTTTGGAGGAAATTTTGGAAATTAAAATGAGTTAAGGAAAAAATAATTACATAATGGTGAAGGTCTTTAAAAATTTCCAAGGATTATTAGAAGCAAAAAATCTAACTTCAAATCCTCAAGTTATATAGAAAATAAAAAATATGCCCTTTAGAAGTGAATTGCATATAAGTCTTACAACACTATCATGGCATTAGAAAAAACTTGTTGTTGGTACAATGTATTTTAGGTGAGTTGTTTAAAAAATGTAGAGTTTGAAAAAGAACTGGAGTCTAGAGTTGTGTAAACATGCCACTAAGTCAAAAAATCCTCTCCAAAAGAGAGAATGAGAATTATAACTTGCAAGTAGCAACCTAATATATTAATGCATTAGTTATAGTTCACAAAATTGCATATGGTATAGCATACCTTAATGTTGGAAAAAACATAGATGTCCTATTATTTCAAATATATGAGTAAAAATGAGTTTTATACATCGAGCATAATAACCTAGCTATACGAAACAAGTCCTAAACATAAAAATACTATGCAAGCCACAATATATAGAAAAATTATCCATTCATTGGGAGACATTTTTCCTTCCAAATTTTATTCTACAAATCATTGGTCTATGGGAGGACACACATAATATATTTTCTCTTAGGTCCTTGTGGGCATGCCATGTTGTTATTAGTAGGAAATCTACCAAATAGGGAGCATAAAAAATACCTAGTAGGCTTTGTTGTTAGAAACATTCTAAATTTACAAAACATTTACCAACTAGATGACTTGGAGCAATGGAAAGACTTGACACAAAATATTAAATTATTTCCCATACAAGCCCCATATATACATAAATCATGTGGCTGTGTGAAAAATGCTCCCATATGCTTCACATATTGTCAATTGATCTTGTGCACACAAAAAAAATAAAATAAATTTATTCAACTAACTAATCTATTTAGAGGAAGAATGATTAGAAATACAAAATTAAAACTAGTCTACTAAGAGGAAGATGCTTAAAAATAAAAAGATGAATGAGATTATTAGAAATCAACCGTATATAGTGGAAAATCCACTACACTAATATATTTTTTTAATTTGTTAAAATTTGTATGTTTAGATATTTTTGAATTATTATATGGTGACTTGGATTTTAAGTAACAAAAAATAAATGATATCATTTATATAGGTTTAGTTATATTCATGACTTTTTTCATAAGGTTTTCTTTCTTGTCTTGATTTAATATTTCATAACTTAATTTTTTGTAGAAATATATACATAACATTGTCTATGTATAAAATAAAATTAGGAAAAAATGAGTTTCATAATATTTATTTATATTTTTTCAAATTATATGAAATCCAATTCACTTTATAATTTGTGAAATTCATTAAAAAATATATATTCAATAATTTAATCAAATTCTTTAAGTTTGTGCTTTACAAAATATTTTTTTCTCATTCATATACAAAAAATGTTATTATAAACATTCACATGTTCATATATTATTCATGAAAAGTGGAAATGTCCAACTTATCATCATAGGATAAATCATAAGCAACAAATATAATTAAATTCATTTTTATCATAGTTAACAAAAAAAAAGGTCATCATGCTTTGTATGTGGACTCTCTTCCTTGTGTACTTTTACAACATGGATTCTAGTAATAAGATGATTACCTACCTCCTTTACTTCCAATTTTTCATGCTATATTGGAAAATAGAATGTCTTTTGCATATTCTTCACTCATTTTTTCAACAAAGTCCATTCATTATAAATTTTTGGGTATATAAGATGTAGATATTTGAAATAGATTAACCTTAAACCTTATGTAAAAAATAGATGATTATTCGTCATGATTATCAATATCTGAAAATGCTTGGAAAATAGATACATGATCAACAATACATGTATAATATAGTTAAAAATGGATACAACAAGATTTTTCCAAGTGGAGAAATAGTGGTTGAAGAAACTTCTCAAGCACTTCCTAGCTATCATCGCTCCCAAAAATTTTGTTTTATATTGAATCCTCCTCATGTTCAAATCAAAATTCTTGCTTCTCACATTTTACTTAGAATATTTTAGGACTTGAATACTTCTATAACAATTCGACTATAAATATAGAATTATTTTTTAGGTTATTCTCAATATCTATTTCCACATCATAAGCTTGTTTAAGTTATATAAATTTTTTATATCTTAATAAGAAATCTATTTCATTGTTGAACATGCCTAAAAATAAAAACAAGCATATCAAATAATTTATCCTTTTAGTTTTTGGAATGTCCCTCATAGTCTTTGTAAATATCAAGTTAAAAATATGGACCTTTTCCTCTTCATATTTTAAAATGTTAACTAGTTCATTGATCAATGAATTCAAATAAAATCTTTCACCAAATTTCTCTATAAACAACGGTATAAAGAATTTCCATTAAGAAATATAAAGAATTAAAAAATAGAGAATCAATACCTTACATCTTCTCTAAAGTTATATAGAAAAATTCATTATGGCATCCTCTTCCTTAATCTCATAATACTCCTTCCAATCACTAAATTCCTAAATATGGTTGTTAATTCATTCAAAGAAACTTTCATTAAATTGGGAAAATGGTCTCTATGTCCATTAGGAATGGGATTTTGAATAATTTAAGATATCAATAAAATAAAGTGGTAATGTACCTTCTAGTAGAGAAAGGTATTATTTGAGGACATGATCTATGTTTTCATGTATCATGCATAATAATACCTACATATGAAGTGGTGTGACCATAATTATACTCTATTCTAAGATCTAAGCTCCCAATGAGAACCTACTTCTCTTATAATCATTTTATCACAACCTCCTTTCCATTAATTATATTTTAGGATTACACAACACAATATATTCTCTCTTATAGATCATATTTAAAAAAAAAAAAGATGTATATAGCTCATATCTAAAGCCTTCATTCAATATAAATTCTTGGATAATAGGGAAATTAAATTTCTCCACAAAGTCACTTCAAAATTGCACCTCATATGGCAATTCTTTCATCCTTTAAAGATATACTATGAAGGAAAAATATGATGTACCTTAAAAATATTTCAAACCTCATACAAGTTCTCTAGATCCATGTCCAAACACTTGTACAATAAGAATCAATTGTTTAACCATTTGATAAAACAATTGCAACTTGTGAGAGATGACTAATTTTTCAAACACACCATTAATTATTGAAATCTAAAGTAATATTTTGGGTTCAAATTTCCAATAGATTCCTCACATTCAAATTAAATTAGTAGACATAACTAGAGCTTTTTATTTTCAGCTTACACACATACACACTGATAATAATCTTAATTGAAATACTAAGTTTTTCAATATAAGAACCAAATTTACCTCCTAGAAAATGATGCTAATTTTTTGGTTTGCTTTCAAGTGCTACCCATAGATTTGAGGGATGACATAACACTTAGATATAGTGATCAAGTCAATCTATGGAAAATGATAATCCTGTGATTGAACCCAAGAAAAGAAACATATGTAATTAGAATATACTAGACCATACATTCTATAATTTTAACTAAACTTGAATCAAGAGGGTAATACTAATTAGGATTTTAAAGAAGGATAAATATATTTCATACAAATTTCTACATTTTAAAAACACTGGGTCCAACTAGAATAATCCATAAGCTAAATTTTATTATCACTAACTCATAACATGTTTGTTTCTTTTAGTTTTGTATTTTTGTAGTTATAGACCCTACAAAAATTGACAAATAACATATTCATATATGTATAAGTAAATTATTAAATATTTAGTAGGTGTAGGAAGGATCCTTTGTACCATTATCATCATTGTGAACAAATAAATTATTAAATTGACTTATTCTCATGCCAAATAGGCAAAGGGATGATAAGTTAAAAATAATTTATAGGAATTTCCCTTCAATCCTTAAGAACCATGAAGACACACATATTCAAATAAATTATACCTTTATTTATATGTTCATCATTAGTAAATATTATGACATCGTTATGCTAATGCTTCTTTCAATGGAGTAGTGGAGGAACCTTCTATCTTGATCTCTCAAATGGGGGATTATTTCAGTGGATCATATTTTATGAGATTCTAGTACTTATGTAGAGCACAATGATGCACATTTTAGTAGTGTACACATAACACTCATGCATTACTCCAAAATCATAGTACTATATGTATTTTCAACCTCACAAGAATCCATGTATTCATGGTTGAGTAGTGTTCATATGTTCACTCATGCAGTGTTTTGATCTCTTATCTTGATCTACATTTCTTGGCGGTTTGTTGATTCCAAAAAACACCAGTTCATCTTTGGTAGAGTTGACAACTTTAACATGCTTCAGGAGTTCTTCATCATGATGTTCCTATCATCATGTGGCATCTTTTCAAAAGGTCTTAAATCATTCTCTTTCTCTTTTTTGGAGAGGATTTTTATTCACCTTAAGGCCTAAAAATATCTCCCTCCATGCTTTGATACCATATAAGAATTAGGAGATCATGGAGATAAAAAGTAAGAATAAGTGAAAAATGCAAATATTGTATTTAGTCAACCCAAATGTACAAATGATGAAGCCTTGTATATATGCAAGGAAGAGAAGTGTAAAAGGCCCTACCGTTAATGCAATATTAATATCTCTTGCATTTATTTTAGTAAGTTACATTATTCTTGGTTAGTCGAGTTGGATTGATATATAATGGGAGCTTGATCTAATACCTATAATGGATAAATTAATTTTTAAAAAAGGTACTCATAATGTTAATCATATAACTATCTTTATCAATATTAATTTCATCTTTAATACTATTATTAATATAAATAACATCGATATGCAAATTAATATATGTATTAATTCTATTGTTACTATTAATATTAAGAATTAAACTAATATCATTAATTACGTTGTTGTTACATCTATTATGGATTTCACCTATGATTAATATTATAATTAGTCAAGTGGTATTATCATGAATTATAGATTTCATATTAACGTGACTTTTGATCGAGGGATGATACACTAACATCAACCATAAAATTTAGCAGTTAATGTTATGCTCTACTATTGTAGCAACTTTAACAAAATATGATGAAGATGAATTTTGAATATCGTGTCTTCTCAGCATAAATACAACATACCTAAGGAATTGTAATAATGCAGTGGATGGGTAGGAATTTAAATAAAACCTATTATCCTCCCATCGATTTATTCACAATCCTACCGAACTTGTCAATGTCAGGAGGGGCCATTTAAGGCACAGATCATCCAACAGGATTAAGTCAGCTTCTTTGATAAATTCACTGCCTAAACTCAATGATCATCTGAACTTCTTAATGTTTCATGTCAGGGGAAATATTATGTATTTATCTACTTTATTCTTCTTTCAGCTCGGGAATGTCTTTTCAGATCTTTTTGAGATCTGGTTTTTAATTACCTTTGTGATCTATATTCACTCTGCTATATTGCGTACAATAAGCTGAAACATTAATGGCATAGTGATCACGAGTTGCATAACTCTTATATCATGTTGATTGTGATATGGATTTATAATTGGAGAAACTCAATATAGTCTAATGGCAGATCATCGTATCAAAGATCTTCCACCGCCCTAATTAATGGTAAGAGGGTGTACCTTGATATAGGTAGCATGCTTTTTCTTTTGGTTTGAGAATTATGAATAAAGAGGTTGAAGTTGAGTACCGTATGAAAGTGGGGAAGCAGTAAAGGTTATGTTGATTAATCCAATGGTGTGCCAACTTTCCATTATTGCTTCACCTAAAGATGACCGTTGGGAGACGTCGAGGGCCATGATAATTAATGAAAGGGTGACCTTTGGGAAAGTGAGGGGGGAGCGCAAAATTTAATGAGATTTATTGTGTGTGGTTGTTGCACATCAGGGATGTTCTGTTTCCACAGTTGAGGAAAAGAAAGAAAGAAAAGAGGGATGGTTGTTTACGGGGAGGGGGATATTAGTGGGTATTGCAATCGCATTCAGGGGGAGGATATGCATCCATAAGATCGGAACAATAAGGGATGGATCCTGGAATTAGGTGGCTGCTCTCTGGATTTTGCATTTTGATTCTCATAAATTTCAGTCATGGAAACCTTGAGTGTGAAGGTGCACATTGTGTTCCGGTCAAAATACAGCTCCCTGCTGGGCCATTGGTTGAAAGTTCACCAGAGCAATTTGAAAGGGGGAACATAACAAGGACCATGAGGATGCATACCCGACTTGAACCTTGTGCAATAATCTTGAAGGGCTCACTGGCTTCACGTCACTAGCTGTGCAGAATCTAAAGGTGAGTTTCTTTCCATGATCTCAAACGGTTTATTTCTGATAAAATCCACCTATAGCCAAATCAATTTTCTATAAGTGAAGACTATGTTGTTATGACCATCTCATTTATTCTTAATGGCTATGTGTTTTCTTAGTCGAGTTGTGAATAGTTACTGCTTATCGTGGTTTATTTATTGAATATAACTATTAAGACTTAAAGAGAGATATTATTATTGAATGTTTAGCCTCCTAACTGGAGGACAGGAATTTTGGTTGTTCGGCCTTGCCTTTGTTCCAGCAGTGAAGTTATTGTATATGTTTGAATTTTGTTTTATGCGCAAAGCCTTTCAACTTACTCAATGCTGTTTTTGTGCTTCATACTCTGGAGTTGAGCCAATATTTCTTTAAAATGAAATGAAAAGAAAATCCTTTCGGCATACCTGTTTACGAGCATGGGGCTTCCCATCATTATAAATGAGTATACCAGCATTTGGAAGACAACTCAGTATTTATACTGGTTGTTGTTAAAAGCCCTCAACTCAGTTAATAAGTTGTAATATGTGGTAGATGCCTTTTAGCCTCCAGCAATAACCAAGTAAACAGTGCATCATGTCAGAATTAGTAACCTGCCTCTATCGTTACTCTAGTTGTGTGAAGTCTCATCTACTCTTAGTTGCGAGTTTGTGTGTGTGGCCTTATTAACCGAGTCAGCAATCTGGTTTTAAATAATGATGTGTTAACAACTGAACTAAACCTTTGCAAGAACTGAGTGTCTTACAGCCAATCATTTTACTGCACAAATAGATTATTACTGGATAGGACAATTTAAGACATCCATTTTCCTTTTCCTAAAACTTTAGGTGTTGGTTACCTTTAAAATAAATACTTTTGTCGATTTTTCCTTATAGATACTCTACGCAAGGAAATTGTGTCATTGTTAAATTAACTTCATGTCTTATCAACTGCGCTTGAAATTAAAAGCAAAGCTAAAATTCTTGGTTCTCGTATCTGCATAATGATGAAGGATCATGTTGCAGTGTTTCACATGGGGGCAGTAAATGCACATTATTAAAATTATTGTATTGCTCACCTTGAGGTCTGAGGGACGCGGGCAGCTATTTTAAAGTGGGACCAGCATATATATCAGCTGAAGGCTGCTCCATATAACCCATTTTCTGAATGCAATCTGCAAGTCTTGGACACTGAGCTTTATTCAGATTAAATAATTAATCAAACTGGTTTCAATGTGGGTCATAATCTAGCCCAACAGTCAAAGAGGATTTTTGTGACTTCCTCTGGTAGAATTCAACTGGCTCAAGATAATCACATTTTGTGTTTGGATTTTAAATGAATATTACAAATAATCAACTTGTTCAAAAAGTTTTGGGGATAGCTTTTTGGGAATATTTGGAGAGACCACCTGAATTTCAGACGATGCAAGCCCTGCAAATTAATAATAAAAAAAAGAAATATTAGTTTCTATGTTGTGAAAATAGTTTGTATAATATCATAACAAATAAATAGAGCAGCAACATTGCAAAGCTTCTCTAAATAAATAGAGCAGCAACACTACAAAGCTTCAGTAAATAAATAGAGCAGCAACACTGCAAAGTTTCAGTAATTGATAATGACTTCTAACTAATTGAATTATGCAATTTTGGATAATGCATTATCATATAACACTTTATTCAGACATTATGCAATTCAGGAAACCATATCTATAAAATCATAAATAGCTGATTATGAAATTCTAGACCACGGAGTAGTGTATAATGCATTCGTGTAGGCATTATGCAGGCCAAGGTATTTAAATATATTATGTATATGACTAATACACATATACATGTATGAGAAAAAATGTATGCTATTGTTTTTGTATGTATTGAAATATATGTATAAATACAACTACATCTATAATGTATACTTATAATAAATTTGGCAGTCATGTTTTCTGAGGATTCTTAAATTGATCTTCATCCATTTTGAATTAATTTCTCCTTTTGTCTTCTAGCTTAAATTAATCATTCTATAAACTCAGATTCCATACCAGGCATCATTGGGGATCCCAAAAGCAAAAGATTTGAATATAAAATAGATAAATCTTTATAATAGTGTATACAACGTATAAATTTTAAATATAATTAGACAACTAAAAGAAAATAATTACTTTTCAAAATATATAATGTCACATACATGTACATGCCTTAATCTAACAGATTTTCTATATGCAGTTACAATATTTTTTCAACTGTATAAACATATTATAATATTTAGCCATGGAAATCAGAATGATGTGCTTAGGCATTACAGAGATTTCTGTTGCATAGTTCTCCCTATTAGAAAGACTAACAATTTAAAAAAAAATGTGATCAAATCCCATCTAGTGTGATTATCTGAGCATAAGATTTATTATCTTAAATAGAGTATTATTTAATTAATCTTTAAAATTAAAAGATATGTCAACTTTCTTTTATCTATTGAACTTGTTCTATATTATGTTTCTCCCCTCATTGTTATCACTTTATTTTTATTATAAAATGAAATATTTGTAATTTCATGATCCCCAATATACAAAGTATAATTTTCTGTTGTTATGTTGTTATATTGTTAGCTGTTGTTTTTGGGTAGTCTAGTGAGCTGAATTGTAAACAAAAAAAGAAAACTGCTTGCACATATTTAAGAGTTACGGTAAACGATTTCTGGGTTTTAATTCTTGGGTTTTCCCCTTTCTAAATCATATTCAAGTTTAAAATTCGGTTTAGTATTGGGAAAGTTATGGCTGTTTCAATATCATTAATTTTGCTGTGATCAGCAAGATGAAAGTGTTTGATCAATTTATTATCAAACTTTATTTCTTAATTAGATCCGCTTCAACAATTAAGATAGTAGATTGTTTTAGCATTATAGTGGTTGTGTTTGTTTGAGTATTGTTTATGTTTTCTACATAATCGGTGTCCTATACTAATGTTCTCAAATGAAATTACCTATAGAATTGGTGTATCCAAATCTTTGTTGAGCTTTTCTTGAGATAACTATATAATTGTGTGTAAGTGATGATATTTTGTGTGAACTCATTGGTATATTATCTTCTGTTAAGAATAGTTTAATTGTAATTGTATGGGATAATAATATATTTTATATGAATGTTGTCTATATCATCCTTTGTTTATGAAGTTATTGGGAGGTCCTATGGGTGTACCTATGTTAATATTTTGATTACCCTTAATATCGTGTCTTGTGATTTGAACTTTGATGATATACATAACTATCAGCCAAACCATTGTTGGTTCAAGTCCATTGTTCACTATTCTAGGTATTTACTAAACTATTGCAAGATTAGTGGTGAGTTGAACCTGAATGATAATATCATTATTGACCAGCCTATTTTATTTTTGTGAAAGTTCAAAGTGTCAAACTACGGTGCCTCTGTGAAATATATACGTAGGCAAGGCCATCCGAGACGAGCCCCTGAGGAATAGGTCTGGCCCTTAGGATTTGTTTTCTTATTATTCTTGTGATTACTATTGATATATATATGTTATGTTGACATGTGATATATATAATGTTTCAGATTCTTTTGGGGTTGGTTGAACTATCTAAATCTACCTCAAAGATGTGGATTCCATGTCTCCTATTGAACTGAACATGATGGTCTAAACCTTTTTGTTATCTAACTAAAATAATTATATTTTATGATTGGTCAAAATTCGCATGCCTTCTTGTAGTGTCTACTTTTGTAGAAAAATTTGAGAGTTTTGAAAATGTAAGTGAACGAAATTTGGAATTTGTGTTTTTTCCTTAACTGTATTTTGAGTGTTAATTTTAGGGCATTATAGAAATCCACCTATCATGTGGATTGACAAGTGCCCCATGATTTGGCACAAATGAGAAGACAAGTGTCCTATAGGTGTCAACCTATGGATCACTAGGAATGTCCAAACCAACAACCTACTTGACCAAGTCATCAACATTGATGCCAAGTGTTGAGTGACCTTTGAGGTGAGATGGAAACTCTTCCAACCTCAAAAGGAAGCACACGAGGTTTACCAAATAGCTTGGTAACCTCTAGAGTCCTAAAAGGTTGCACATTCAGTTAGACAAGATGTTTTCTAACCTCATCAACCTGAGTACACTTAAGTATAGTGAACAGATAAATTTTTCACTCTAACAGTAAATTTTTGGTGATGGTCAAATCCAACTACTAGGGACTAGTGCATTACTTGCAAGAACATAGTCAACCTATAACTAATAATAACAATAGAAAATAAATTCACAATTTAGATTAGACTAATTTAATTAGCTCTATATTTTAGATATTAGAGTCTCAAATATCTTCATGTTCAAAATAAATCAACTATTCTTAGTTATAATTTCTCAACTTGTATACCCCACATACTAGGTTAGAAAGGCTTCCTATCAAAAGTAACTTCTAATAGACACTTTTTCTATATTCTTTGAATACAAACTACCAAATCTCTAGAGTATAATTGTAGCAAAAGTGCACTTAGAAATTTCTTATATTCACTAAAGAATACAAGAATAAATAGATATATGTTGCATAAAAAACAATAATGTCTTATATTGATTTACTAAATAGAAATTACAATACCAACTATAGAGAATCAGTATGAGATTTAAACAATGCTAACATTAAGTAAATTTTACATGATTATTTCATCATAAATATTATATTAGTTACTATCATGAACTCAATGTTATCCAAGAAACTTCTAGCAAATCCCTTCTAATTATATCATCCTCGAAAAAATCAAAATTATAATATGGAAGGGTAAAAACCCTACAAAAAGACACAAGTTTAGCCTTCTAATTGATAACTAAAATGGGCATAAATGATTATTCCTTAATTAATTTTAAACCTCTCATATTTTATCTTCTTCTAAGAATATTTAATAGTCTTCCAAATTTTTACATGTATTCTTATGTAAAATTTTATTCCAATTTTAAAATATGGTTTTTAGCTTGATTTTCACCTTGTAGTTGAAGAAATTGACCCTTCAACAATTATCCCTTTATTAGCAATTAAAAATTAAGTTAATCAAAAGTATTTTTACTCTTAGAAATCCTCATTTTTCTTTATAACTAATCAGACATTTCATCAAATAGTTTGCAAGAATATATTCGTCTTCATAATTTATTTAAAAAGTCCCTGGGATAATTGATATTTATTTATGTTGCTCCATTCTCACTGTGGATGTGTAGGTAGTCAGCCTTGGAGCTCAGAGGTGAAGGAAAAGTAATAAGGATAATTAAAGGTATGTGCTAACGATGTTAAATAGTTGATCTGTTTTATGATACAATATATGATGTTAGATGCATTGTTATGATCAATATGTGATTATTTTATCATGACCATTATGTGATTATCATTTTGATTGCTATGTAGCTAATGGTTTATGATTTGATGTGGTTACTTGTTTGTTGTGTTTGGGTGAAAGGGACGTTTTCACATTACTCACTTGTGAGTACCTTGCTACACTGTGAATTCCTTTCACGGTGTGCCTGTATATGCTCGACCGTTTTGTGTGCTGTAGGTTGTAGGTACTAGACATTGACTCCACCTGAATTGGAAGGTCTGAGCATATCTTAAACTAAATAGAACAGTTGATGGGAGATAACATATGGTCCCCTACCTATCCATCATCCTCGAAGAGGATGAGTATCTTAGATCACCTCATCAGTGTTTTGTTGTCTACGTGAGTTGGTCTTGTTTTTCGACCTTGATTATGGTTAGGTAATTGTTGTTGATATTTGGTTTGTTTAATTTAAATTTGGTTGATAAATGTTGTTTTGATTAATTGATGTATTAAATTAATTATTAACTAAAAGTATTTTGGTAAATAGATATAAATATATTTATTAATAATTATAAACTTTTCATATATAAGAGAGTGATGGTCTACCAACAGTCTGATTTCTAAGGTGACTAGGGTTGGCTTGGGCTGAGTCTATAGGGGAATGCGTCTCAAGTGTTTGAGACTTCTACTCCAAGTGGTGACGGTGCCAAAGAGTTTGGAGGACGGGATAGCCATAAGAGTCTTGCAAAGTTTTTAGTTTATGCTTTTGAAAATGGAGGCCAATTACAAATGCAACAAGGCGACGCCATGCCTGGTGGTGTTGGAGCTTCTAAGGACTTTAAAAAGCTGAGATTAGAGGAAAGAAAATCTAGGCATGTTAGGGAAGAGAAAAACTCAAGTGGAAGACCTGTCGGGGGAAATGGAGGGGATCCCGTTACCCATGTTTCTTTTGATGCAATCACCTTGGAAATAGATGGAGAGTTGGAGAAAGAAGTGGCCTTCAATGAAACAGTTTTTCCTGGTCTAGGCCTGATTGGGAGGTTCAAGGATTTCTAGCCATGCTTGCTTGATCTTCACAAATGGATCCCAAACTATTGGAAACCCTTGCTAGAAGGGTATGTTAAAATTTATCCAATGGCTATAAGTTTTTTTATTGTTGTTTTTGAAAAAGAACGGGATATAAATAAGATCCTTTGTGATTATCATTGGGATTGGGAAGAAAAACATGTGTTGATGTTAAAGCCATGGCATCCGGCTTTTAACCTAGCCATAGAAGTGTTTGAGAGGGTCCCCCTTTGGGTGAGACTTCCTAACCTCCCCCTACAGTTCTGGTTTGATGCTTGCTTGCAGGCTATAGGGAAATCTTTAGGAAACTTTGTAAAGGTGGATGAGGTTTCTTCGAATCTTCTGCACTCAACTTATGCTCGAATTCTGGTATAAATGAATGTTTCTGAGGTACCCCCGAAGGAGATTCGACTAAAATATTCAAAGGGTTGTTGGGTGCAGCCCCTGGATTATGAAGGGGTGCCCTTTAGGTGTAAAATTTTCCATCACACAGGGCACCTAGCAGTTGAGTGTGTCAAACGCAGATCTGAAAAATCTACTTCTTGGTGGAAAGATGCATCCACCCAACACTACACTATGAAGAAATGCGAGGAGAAGCAAGAGAGCTCTCAGCTAAAAATCTCTGAGGAAGAGAGTCGAGCATTAGAGGATCCAAATTAGGTAGAGAAGTTGTTGTTGCAGGAGGCAAGAAGTGAGGAGAAGCAACAGATTCAAATGACCTCAACTCAAACAGGGATTTTGGCTAAAGTCAAGGAAACATCTTTCAGAACAGGGACTGCAACACCAGAATTTTGAGAAAAGAAGAGTGGTGTGAGGCCTCAAATGAGAGATGCTAGAAAATGGAATGCTAATGATTAGCATCAACAAGATAGTAAAGGGAATGGAGCTTGGAGGAGTCCCCGGGTTTCATCTTTGGCTTGGCATAAGGAGGCTGCAAGGGTTGGGGATGGGTGGAAAACGGTCATGGGGAAGAAAGAAAAGAAGGGGAAGAAGAAAGCTTTTGTTATGGTCCATTGATCCCAAACTAAAGAAAGATTAAAGAAATCCTCAAACCTTTGACCTATTAATAGGTCTTTAAGGACTTTGATTTTAAGTGTAGCAATTAGTTGTACTTAAGTGTTTTACTTTTGTATGGGAAGGTTTAATTATGGATTTGGGGGTAGCTCTTTGGATCTTATTTTAGGCTTTGGTGGGGTCTAGTAGAGGATGTAATTGGAGTTGTACTGGATTTAGCTTTGTAATCTATTTATTTCAATCTTCAATAAAGTACACCTTATTACCGACCAAAAAATAATAATTATGGTTTATAATAAATTTAAAAGTGTAATGCAATATAAAATAAAATAAAATAAAATTGAATTATAATGAAATGTGATAATGGACAAATAGTAAAAATAATTAAAAAGATAGAAAGATTTTTCTTGGAGCACATGCACAGTTTCAAACTGATTGTCGAAAAGAAACTTGATGTTTATTGGAGATTTTAGAGTTTTATTGGATTTTGTTTCAAAAATAAAAACAACCTTCCTTTTTGTAAATAAAGATTTTTTTTGGGAGATTTTGATCATTATGGATTTTTGTTTTTTGGGAAAGGAGGAAAAATTTGATCTACAAGAAAATTTCATAAGCTGTGAATTTTGGGGAGTAGAGGGAGGGTTGTGTTATCTCTATCATTCTCTCCTTTTGTTTCCAGGCTGATACAAATGTATAACTATCATCCTAATAATAGATGGTAGAAAGGAAAAAATGGATCTTCATGCAGAAATAAGAAAATGGTAAAAATACATTTTGGATCCCAAATCCTTTGGGCGTTTGACTATGCAGCTCAGTCATTCATGACAGTCGAGAGGTTGTTATCCATACAATAAGGAAATCGAGGTGGAGGTATAATGTTATTCTCTTCGAAAGGAAAACAATGATTCATATCATTTTTGTCTTTATTGTCCATAGTAGCAAGTTGGATAATCAAGTCTCATGCTAGGAAGTACTTAGTAGTTCAAATGATTTGAACCCAATATTAAACAAGCTTATTTATATATACCTCTCTATATTTTGTTTCCTATTGTGTATGGATATCCAACCATGTCGAACCACATTATCTCACCCCTCTCAAATTATTGAAGCTTTCTCCTTGAGATTCTACATCAATCCATTTTGTACATATTCAGCAATGGCAGACTCCTGATTTAATTCCTTACTATCAGTTTGTACACTCTTTCTATTTGATAGCCGATTGATGCAACATTTCAATTTAGTAAGGTCTTTGTTGCCTTGATAGTTTATAAATCCATATCTATGACAACATGAAAATAGCCATAGGTTGAAATATCCCTTAGAAGGCTCTTTGTTTCAAAGCTTGATCTACAATGATGGAGGGCCCTTAGGCCTAGATAGCCCTCACACTCGATTGACTGATAAATGCGAAAGAGGTGGTAGAAGTAAGGGCTCTATTGAAGACCCCTGTGACTCATATGCCAAGACACTCATACAACCATTTGATTTTTATTACCAAGCAAACTCTATAGATCTTGATGCAATCCATGGTATTGATCATGATTTATAGCATCCTTAACAAACCCATTTTGTATATTTCTTGCAACCTTGGCGCGACATCGGTGGGCCTTTTTGAATTTGGGAAAATACAATTTATTCTACCATAGTGTTTATATGCGACATTTTAATATTTTCCATTTCCCTATTTCATCCAAATGAACTTGGGAGTTTATAATATTTAATAAACTTTTCCTACTTTTTTTAAAGATGTGTTATTGTATTGAAGGAATAGGTTGTTTTCTTTCTTTAGATGATCAAAGAACTCAATAATTTTACCATTTATGGTCCTCCATTAAAATACTTATACTTCTGTGTATTGATGAATATTTCTATGTCAACAAAAAATAATTAGTTGAGTAAATATTCCTTATGGAAGGCAAGCAGACTTCATTCCGTTCTTCCATTGACTTGCTACCTTTGCAGCGCACCTGGCATTGCCTGTTTTCTGTTTATCCAAGTTTATTTTGCTTATAATAGCTGGCGATTTTATGAACAATACTTTTGGTGGAAAATTATTTATATATACTGTATACATCGGATGCTAAGAAGTGTGATTTAGTTTGTGCCGTGTTTAATTTCTGCATTCATACTCAATATTGAGTATTTCAAACCTTAATCAATGGTTATACTTTGGCTGTGTTTTGCATTGATGTATGACATTTTGATCTGCTTTGAATTTTATGAACTTTCGCTGGGGTTCTAGAGCTTCATGTTTTCCTTATCATCAATCTTGCATTGTGTTTCTTTCTCTTATGTAATTGAATTTGGTTGATGTATGGCATTTCGTTCGGCTTTGTGGTGTAAGAAATTTTGTTGGAGTTCTAAAGGTTCCTGATCACTTTTGCATTGTGTTTTTTTCTATTATATAATTGAATTTGTTTGATGTTTGGCCCTTTGATCGTTTTACACTATAAGTACTTTCCTTGGGTTCTAATTGTTGTGTTTTTCGTGTTATCATCTTTGTATTGCTTTTCATACTATTATGTAGTCAAGTTCAATTTTGATTGAATTTGTGTCGTAAAAATGTACTCCGGAGTTCTAAAGGTTTGGATTTTTCCTTATGATTACTTTTGCATTGTGTTTGTATTTGATTTGTTTATTGCCTTTAACCATCTTTGAGAAATTTGGAGATCCAATGTTTTGCATTTGATAATTTGTGAATTCACTATGAAATTAGTTATTAGAATAGTTGTAGTATCATTAGTGTCAATATGATATGTGAAGAGTTTTCAACAGTTATAATTGATAGTTAATCTTGTAACTTGCATTATTATCATAGTTATTATTAAGCTTGAATCTATTGCATTTATTAATCCTCCTCAAGGGTAAGGAATGTATAGGAAGTAAAACTCATGATTTGTAGAACCAAGTGAAGGTAATTTAATCAATTTGTTGAAATGGATTTACTTAGAGTGATTTTTCTTATATGAAGAAATAAGAAATGTTATAAAATAAAAGATCTCTCTAATTGGATAAGTGTTATTAAATGAGTATTTAATTGTGTATGTAGTTAAAGTAAATTGATTTAAATAGATAGGTTATTTAACTTAAATAATTCTAATTTAATGTTAGATGACTTAGTATCATTTAAATTGAAGTATGTAATAGACAATTAAATAAGAGAATTTTACTTCTAGATGCTAGTATCAAGAAGTATGTTCCTTTGTGCTTATGTTGGTTTGTCATGGGATCTTGATCCTAGGGATTTGATCACCTCTCTTGATCGTTTCTATCTCATCTTGCTGGCATTGGTACATTTGAACCCCTCTTGATGTGTGATTGTTTGCTTTAGTGTGAGTTTGAAGAAGGTTCATCCTCTTACTAAAGTGGGGGCTAAATGTAGTGTAGTAAAATATATCCCTTTGCATTTTTGAACTTGTTTGAGCCCTCCTAGTGGATTTTGGCTTAATGTTGCCATTATTTAGTGTTGTAATGTGGATAACACATTCAAATTAGGTCTTGGACCCTTGTAAACTAATGGAATTTAATGGTGCCTTGCTAAAGTGTTGTGAAGTGTTGTAGCACACTTTCACACATTTTTAGGGTTTTATCAATTAACAAAGTATAATAAACATAATTTTAATCAAAATCAACCTTATTCTTGCCTTATTTGGAGTATTGTAAAATGTTGTAACCCAATTTCACATTTCTCTAAGCTTGTCATTAATAATGGGCTTTCTTGTGCTTTAATTGACCTTATTTTGCATCCACAAGCCTTATTTATTGCATGAGGATAATTCCCACACAAATCATTGACCAATCATAATTTAGGTGTTCCTAACTACGTGGCCTATATT